>PVHP010015346.1:0-37616 GCA_004024765.1 Zapus hudsonius
GCTAGGAAAGAACATTTGAAACTAAGAGGGGGAGGTAGGAATAGCCTCACTTCTTCAAAGGAAGCAATACAGAACGACCGTTAAGAGTGGTTAAGAGTGAAGTGAGCTAGCTGATGATGGGCAACATGAGAAAGTGAGGTTTGTAATGTTTGGATATTGCTGTGCACAGCGATAATGCCATTTACTGAAGTAGGAAGTTCTTTTTCCCCACTAATTGTCTGTGTGTGTGTGTTGTACGTGTGTCTTGGAATTCTGTGACAAAGTGAATTTGAGTGTAATAGAGTAGTTGCGGAATTTGAGTGTAATAGAGTAGTTGAGTGTAATAGAGTAGATTTAGGGAAGAAAACTGTAAGATATATAGATAAATTTGAATTTTCAGTAAACAAAGAATTTTTTTTTAAATTTCGACTCCTCAAATACCCTAATAGAGAGAAACTTCCTATTATCTCTGAGGCTGAGTTGACCCATTTCCCCCTATTTTTAACCATTGTATTTGCAGTATTTCTACTTAGGTTTATTCTGTATGTTCCAGCCAGATGTACTTGTAGAATTGATTTTTCCCTTCAGCCCATTCATAGCAACAAACAGACTAACAGTTTGGTTTCCTTATATTAGTAGATCTCCCTTTTACTATTGGTTTCTCATTTCATTCCTTTATGATCACAGAATATATTTTACATGATTTCAGTCTTCTTAGGTTTGTTAAGATTTATTTTATGGCCTGACATGAGGCCTGTTTTGAGGATGCACACTTTGGAAGGTGTGTGTTCTGATGTTGGGTAGCATGTTCTGTGCAGGTCTGTTAGGTTAAATGTTCTCTAACATGGTGCATTTCCTCTGTTCTCTTATGTGCCTGTCTGGTTCTGTCAGTAACTGAAAGTAGGATGTTAAAGTCTCTTACTATCATTCAAGTGTTGTCTACATTGACCTTCATTTTTTGTCAATTTTGCTTTGTGTATCTGGGTATTCAAATGTTGGTGTAACTGTATGGAAGTCTATTTGTAAATGTACATTATATATCCTTGTTAAATTGACCTTTTCTCCACTAGCTCGTGTCCTATCTCTGGTGAGGTCTTTTTTCTTGAGGTCTACTTTGTCTGATCTGACTACCCTTTCTTTACTCCTTGCATGGAGCATTATTTCACATGTAGCCCATGTGTATTTGCCAGGAAGGTTCACTGGTGAGCATTCTATCATCTCTACCAATTACCTACATCTGGTGAGACAGAAGACTCATATGAGTTAAGTGAAGCGACTTTATCACTCACAGCACACACACTTGTCTTGGCCTGCTGTTCATGGTGGACTGTGTCTTATCTGTGGGCCCTTTCTCCCACCACAGGTAGAAAGCAGCCTGCTGGGTTAACGTGTTGCCTGACATCTTTTTTCTTGGAGGGACAGAAATAGAGCTTAAGCTGTTCAGAATAGCTCTTCCTTTTCTCAGGTTGTTATGTTTCTAACGCTTTCTTTATACTCTTTGGACCTACCAGTGAGAAATAGGGGATGACATGGATTAATGGCAAATAGTTGAATTTTTTTCATTCCTTTGATCCAGTTGGTTCATTTTAATTGGTAAGCTTATTCCATTTACATTTAAGGTAATGTCCAGGGGGAGAGTACTTCTATTGCATTTTAATTTTTTCTGCCTTGCAGTTTTTTAGGGGGGTATTTATTTTTCCTTTTCTTTCCTTCTTTCTTTGTGTTCCATTGGTTTTCTCATATTGAAATTAAATTTTTTTGGTGTATATGATGTGTCTGTGTTTGTGAGTAGAGGTGTGTGTGCCATGGTGCAAATGTGGAGGTCATAGTACAATTTAAAAAACACTTTTAAATATTTTTTCTTTATTATCCATAAATTAGATACATTGAGTGAACAAATAATGTGTTGGTATCCCCAGTTCCCTGAGTTTGCTTTTCCCTGTCCCCACAGCTAGATATCCTCTTCCATGGGCAGTCTGGATCAGACCATGGGGTAGGAGGTTATTGATAGCCTAGGAGTCAACCCAGTTGCACCCCCTTTGTATGTTGTTACTGAGGGGGGGCATGTCTCTGGATATTCTCCCCCACCATGGCTCTTACAATATTTCCACCCACCTCTTCCGCTCAGTTCCCTGAGTCATGGTGGGTGAATACTAAGGCTGCTTTATTGTTGAGGTCTTAGTGGCTTCTGTACTTCTGCTTTAGGTTGTGTTGAAGATCATTGGTGTCTGTCTCGCTGGCTTATCCTGGGTTGACTGATTGGCTGTGGTTATAGGTCTCTTGTTTATCCCACCACTCTCTGCAGGTTTCCATGTGGATCCTTCACAGTGGGTCTGGGTGGCTCATCTCTTGCCAGGATGTCAGCTATTGGCCTGTGGCTTGTTGGTAGGGTTGAACGAGCCACAGCTCTCTCACTGCATTCTGAATGATAGAATATCCTTCGGAGAGTGAGATCAGTATAGGTTAACTGAGATACACATTCCTGAATTGTCTAGATTCTATTGTTAGTAGCCTCTTTGTAAAACTCTTGTAAAGTGAATTTCTCTTTGGGGGCCTAATATTTTGGTTCCCAGTGCATTTCACCCCGAGTCCCCAGTTCCAGTTAAAAGCTCCCCTTCACTGAGTGGATTACTTGGCCAAATTAAAAGCTGTTGATTGCCTCACCCAGGCTTTGGCTCCTTCATTGTACTAGTGATCCTTTCTTGGTTCACTGTTCTCTCCCCATAGGAAGTGTGGTCAGCCTACTCATGGAGTCAGACTGCATTTCCTGTCAGTGGCCTCTGTTTACTCCAGCTGTCGTTGACCAGCTTCCCCTGGCAACTTATTCAGTGCCTTCCAGCACTGCACTGACTACAATCTGGGGGCTGGTTACCATTCTGGACCTCACAGAGTCTCTTGATGCTGATAGATGGCTTTCTGTGGTCTCTTCAGCAATAGGATCTTGCTTCAGGCCTGGGGTGGGCAATCAAGAGCCTTGACAAAAATCCTGTTTTGGGGACCTCATGGGTCACTTTGGTTAACAGCTCAGTGAGGGAAAGAGCCTGTGACTGGTACCAGGAGTTGCCAGACTGTTCTATTTTTCACAGGCTTAGACTCTCTCCCCTTCTATTCATGGCCCCTCCTGCCAGATGACACCCACTACTTGATCCTTAGGTTACATTATGCTCGTGAGGATTTTATGATTTTGAACCAATTGGTTCAGCTTCATATTTAAGTCATCCCCCCCCCCCCATTTCTTACCCCTCTTTCACAAACTCTCACTTCTCCTGACTGGCTTTCGTAGAGTTTATTGTTAACCTGGTTAGGAACCACCTATGAGGGATAATGTGGTGTTTGGCTCTCTGTTCTTTTGTGAGTTCACTTAGTAAGATTTGCTCCAAGTCAGGCTATTTTTCTCTAAATTTTGATATGTCATTTTTCCTTTCAGCTGAGTAAAATTCCATCGTGTAAATGTACCAGTTTTACTATCCATTCCTCCATGGATGGGCATTTGGGTTGATTCCAATTCTTGGCTATTATGAATTGAGCTGCTGTAAACATAGTTGTATAAATGTCTCTGTATTGAGGTGTGACATTTTGCGGGTAGATACCTAGAAGAGGGGTAGCTGGGTCTACTGGTAGCTCTATGTCCATTCTGTTGAGGAGTCTCCACAGTGCTTTCCATAGCAGTTGAACAAGTTTGCAATCCCACCAGCAGTGAATCAGGGTTCCTTTTTGACCAGCATCCTCACCAGCATCTATTGTTGCTGATTTTCTTTATGCTTGCCATTCTGATTGGAGTAAGGTGGAATCTCACTGTGGTTTTGATTTGCATTTCCCTGATGATTAAAGATACTGAGCACTTTCTCAAGTGAGTAAAGGCCATTTGTGTTTCCTCCTCTGTGAATTCTCTGTTGAGATCAGTGCCCCATTTTGTGAGGGGGCTGTTTGAGTATTTTGTATTATGTATTTTTTTGAGTTCTTATCACAGTACAATTTTAAGTATTGGTTTCACTTTCACCTTGTTGGAGACGGTGTCTCTGGGCTGTTCTGCTCTATGCCAGGCTAGCTGACCCATGACTCTTGGGCAATCTTCTTTCTCTGCCTTCTGTCTATCCACTGGGACTGAAGATCCTTGCCTCTGTATCCAGATGTACCTGGGTCTGGGAATCTGAACTCAGGCCCTTATGCTTATGCAGAAGTACTTTTTCCACTGAGCCTTCTCCCCAGACTCCAGAAGTGCCACATTTTGATTCCCTTCTCATTTTCCTTTGTGTGTTTTCTGTTGATATTTGTGGTTACCATCACAGTTTCATTTAGCATCTTCAATAACAACTCTTAAACTGTGATCACAATTAATTCACTATATTAGCGGATGCAAACTATTCTTTTGTGTCTCTGCCCCCTTCTACCTTATTTATTGATGAAACTAATGACATCATTTTATTCATTAACAGAATTATAATTAATTCTGATGCTTGAATTTGTGTAATGGGCTTTGCTATGGTTGGCTTTGTGTTTGCCTGAGGTTTAGGAGCCTTTTAACTGGTATCTGGAGTGATTTGCCCTATCGATTTTGAGTCTTTGTTTCTTGTATTCTGGCATCACCCCTGGTTTTATGGAGCATCAATCTGTGGCACTTTCCAAAGGACAAGGTCTCCACTGCCTTATAGTCATGATAGCTTTATAGGTCCGATTCTTTTTCCTCAAGGTTTCACTTTGTTTCAAGTTCATTCCATTGAGTTAGCTTTCAGGATTCATTTTTCTGGGTTAATCTTACCCTGCCTCTAACCACATGGGCATCCCACGCCGATTAGTACCCAGAATTGGTTTGCTGTTTTATTCAGCCACAGCTTAGCTGAGCGTGTTTTGACTCTAAGAAAATCCAAGAAAGCATTCCACAGGTGTTCTAAATTTAAGGCAAATCTGGGTGGTGATTAGACCAATTATAGACAAATACTTAAAGAAGTTGTGAGAACATGTGTGAGATGATTATTAAACACCAGTGAACCTGCACAGCGGGGTCTTACACATGCAGTGGGCTTAATGTATCATTTCTTAGAACTGCAGTAAATGAAAATAATATTTTACATGAACAGCAAGCATTTCTTTCCCCAATGCACCTAATTGGGGATTTGGAATGGCAGAGTATTATATTTTGGCCCAAGTAGTTCTCGTTTCTCTTCAGATCTTACTGATACCTGTGGCCAGGTGTCAATATGAGAGTGTAAAGCAATGAACTCTGCTTTCTTCCTAGCAATGGCATCTAAAATACTTTATTTTTATATGTGTGTGTATGTGTATGCGCTCACACACCAAGGTCTCTTGCAGTTTCAGGTGAGCACCAGACATGTGTGCCACTTTTTGTGTCCGGTTTATGTGGTGCTGGGGAATTGAACCTGGGCTGGCAGGCTTAGCAAAGGAGTCCCTTTAACTGCTGAGTCATCTTCTGGCAACGGCAATGGCTTTTTTTTTCTCCAGTTCCTCTGTCTATATCAAGCTGCATCACCACTCTCAGCTGAACTAGGTAAAAGCATGTATTCTATTAAAGCATCTCAGCACATGCTCCACATTGACAATTGGTTTGCCTTTTGGTTTTACATGAAATAGATCAGTGTCATACAATGTGCTTAATGGGCTTCAGGCAAGGAATACTCTGGCGTAGTGATGCTTTTTCTATGTTGGGTAGACTAATGTGAATTAGAAAGAAGGTGACATATTTCAAAGGGATGGAAATTCTTAGGTTATAACTATAGCATATTAGTTAAGAGCTTAGTTCTGGTTCATGTCAGGTTGCTGACATTCAGTTACCCTCCACGTGCCTTTGGTCAAGTTACTCCTTTTACCATCAGTTTCCTTATCTTTAAAAGGGGCACCACGATAGGAATTCTGGTTAGAATTATATGAACTTCTCTGTGTAAAGCAGTTCCTGGCACATAAGTTCTCTTATTGTTTGTGTTACTGGTGTATTTGTCATTGATGCTGTTATTTATAACCACATGGGAAGTTTTATGATGAATGATCAATTATATTGGATAATTTATAGCCAAGCTATGGTAACATGTATAATGAAACAATACAGAAACAATTTCTACATTTCTCCCACATACTAAATTGTTTGAAAATGAATGATGCATGGCTCAGTAAAAGTAGATTCACCTTTGTAAATAATCCACGTAATACAAACACCAGCACATGGAAGTTGTTTTAAGGCCCTTTCTTGCTCTCTGGGAGGTGTTTAGGGGTGTTCTACCTGCACAAATTACTTTTGATTGTATTTTGAAATTCTGAAGTATAGGTGACTACAGGATTCCCTTCACCCTATAAGAGTTTGGGACCTCACCCAGTTCTTTGTAGCCATGGCCCGTGAAGATATCTTTGCTTTCTCTGAAACACTTCTGATGTTTCTGCACTTCCTGTTTGTTTGTCCTTGGCACTCACATGGCCAAAGGTTCATAAGAAAATAAAAAGAAGAGACTCACTTATTCTCTCCCCACTAACTGTGGGGCTTTGCTAAAAGGGCACAGTGAACCCTGCGTTCTCACCCCAGCAGGGCTGACAATAGGTGGCAGTTCCAGATGGCAAATGTCTCTGCAACTATCACCATTGAATCCATGTCTAGAATTATGTACTTCCCGCCACTCAACTTATGCAAATTAGGCATTTACAGGTTACCTGCCCTCACCTATCCACCCACGAGGTGCCCACTTACCACCCTGCCCTAACCAATACCCTTGCTCTCCCCCTGCCCTTAATTCTCCTAGCTTCTCCTCTCTATAAATATAACCCTTCCACATACAATAAACGATATTTGCCAGTCCCACCCATGGTGACTGTGTCCCGAGAGTTTTCTTCTCTCATAGGCTTGTGTCCTGTCTGCGAATGGATAAGCAGGGAGTTGCACTGCTCCCTTCCCTAGTCGCATCCACCTGCAGCTGCTGTCTGCAGCCGGCCCCTACTCCGCTGTGTCCACAGAGGGGAACAAGCAACACTCCTGCGCAGCGACCCACAGTGTCCCCAGAGGAAATGAAACAACAATTTATCATTTATTTCATTAAATCTGAAGCCATGGGGTACATTATAGTTGTATGTGTCTTGTTCGTTTTAGGGAACACAAAGGATAGGGTGGGGGTTAAAGGCAACCCTTGTAAATTAAAAGTGATATATTACCGAACAATTCCCCCATATTATCTCAAAAGGCATAATTATCACAGATTCTTCACAGTTTAAAAGTCGCTTGAAAAACCAGAAAGCAAATTATTTGCCACAAAGCTAGTTGGTTGGTAGTAAATATTATTGGTTATTGTAATTCATCTCCTAATAGCTATTATACTCATAAGTGCTAAACTAGGTACCTTGACTGTGTTTCTTGAAATGATTTATTCATTTAACAGATATATATAAAATGGGCCAGGTGTTGCATTATACACAAATAGTGACTCAAGCTGTCTATAGTCTAATGGAAGAGACTGTTCCAAGTTAACAAACAAAAAAAAGTGTACTTACAAAGTGTACGGCAATGAGGGTGGCTATGGAAATGTTTGTACTTAGTGAACTCTGCTCATTCCTTAGGCTTAAAACATTGCAGGCCAAATTTTTAGTATATCCATCTGAAAACGTGTTTTATAGTAGTGATGCTTAAAACAATTAATTATACATATGCCTGTCTCACTGAGAGTAAGCTCATTTTTATGACACAAGGAGATCTTTAAAAATTACAATGAGCTAGTTGCATGTGTGAGAAAGTATTTTGTAAAGTTACTGTATGACGTGTGGATGTTTAACTTTCAAGTGCCAATATTCCTCATATGAAATTATGTAAAATATCAATGCAAGTGCCTCATCCTGTGGGAGGCAGATGCTCCTGCTGGGAAGCACAGATGAATGCTGCTGGCGGGAAGCAGAGCATTTGAAGTCTGACTGATCAACGGGGTCTTTCTTTTCTAGGGTCAAGGTGGTAAGAGCCAATTAATAGGAGTGTGGACTGGATGAGAATAAAAGACCCATGTTATCAGCTTACTGTACTTCACAAAAAGCAAACAGATTTTGTGCCATGTGAGAACGCTTCTCTCTCCCAACTTCAAAGTGTGACACTCTCCCTGTTGTCCTGTGTGGTCCTCTCCCATCTTCAAAGCATGCCACTCTTCCTGCTGTCCCACGAGTCCCCTCCCTTCAAGAAGGGATCTGCAAACTGCCATGCTTTCTCTGTGCAGCCTGGTGGGGGTGTCCTGGGGGCATGGTATTCTGAATTCAACTCCTGGATGTAGTTCTAATTACTTCCCTTGAGCAGGTTAGTTTACCCTCCTTGGTTCCAAACAGTGGAAGTCAATCCTCTACACATGGTTGTGAGGCGGATGCATGGGATATCCGTTTGTGCATTGCACAGTGCCCTCATTCAGTTGGCTCTGAACAGTACCCATGAATCAACGTGGAAAGCACTAGTGGTCACAAAGCTCAGTTATTCTCAGGTTCTTCTGTAAGTTTCCCTTTCCCAGAGTTTGGTGAGCATCTTGAAGGCTGAAAGTATACCTCTTTTCTGTCTTCCAGTGCACTTGTTGAACCTCAGCACTTCCGGAACATTTTCCAGTTTCTGAAAATTAGTAACACCGAAGGACACTGAGATGTGTTTTTCATACTGGGAGTGTACAGGTTTGGGTGGGAGGTAGTAATAGGAGAATGAGGTGGCACTGTGTGAAATGAACTCTTAAATGAACTCATAATGGTAAGGGCTGGGGGATGGCTCAGTGCTTGTCTTGCAAGTATGAGGACCTGGGTTTGATACCCAGAACCCACATAAAAATACTGGGCATGGTGGCATGTGACTAACCACAGTGGAGATTCACTTTCAATATCTTCTTGCTTTTGATTGAATGTGGAATTGTTTTATAAGATCCAGCCTTCAAAATTGAGCTAAAGCGTAGAGGTCATGGTTTACACTGCAGCACCTAAGGAGACCCAGGTTGGCTTTACATATGGTGTGACTGTTCTTTGGAGCCACTAAATCTTCCGATGTGTTCCATCCTGTGGTGTGATGTGTCCAGGATCTCTGTCACTTAACTTCCATAAGAGAGGAAACAAAGAAATTGCTCACATATAACAGGAACTCAATATTTACCTAATGAATGAAAGGATTAAAAAACAGAAATATTTCTTTTCTATACCTTTTCACTTCTAAGATTCCTATGCCGATGTTTGACATTATTCTAAAATAAGGGGAAGATGTGAACAGAGCTGCATAGTGTGCAGTAGTGATATTTGGTTTATTGATTTTTTTTTAGCTCTAAGGAATCTTTGCTTGCCGAAACAGTAATGCATTATGTTAATGCGTTATGAATAACATTGTTCAAAGAGCTAAACTTTATTCTGAAAAATTATAATGTGAAACACAGGTTTTTTTAGTAAACTTATACATATTCTGTGAAGTACATTAGCCACATTTATTCAGTAGTAAGCATATATTCACATATACATTGTGTATGTTCTAGATTGTGTTTCAAAGATCAGTGAAATTTTACAATTGCTGGTTAAAGACATTTTTACTTATTATGTGGACACTATCGTTTCATGTCTTAAAGAATTAGTATGACTGATAAGATATTTTATATTAATATCTATATGGCATCATGAAAAATTCTAGATAAATGAATTTCTTCAATTAAACTGTATTATTTCTAGTGGCTCTAGAACAGGTCCTAATGCCAATACCCTAAGCAGCAGGACTACTACAGCTTGAAAAATTTTAGTGATCAAATCTAGAACCTTAGATGTGCTAGGCTAGTGCTTTACATCCCTTGCTCCTTTCTGGATCTTTCTGTCCTTAAGATATTTTCCACTTGGATTTGTAGTTAACATTTGATTTTTTAAAAAATTATTTAGTTAGCTTTGTTTTTTCGAGGTAGGGTCTCTCTCTAGCACAGACTGACCTGGAATTCACTCTGTAATCTCAGGCTGGCCTCTAACTCATGGCGATCCTCCTACCTCTGCCTCCCTAGTGCTGGGATTAAAGGCGAGCGCCACCTCGGCTGGCAAACACTTGATTTTTAAATTCAACTTCTCATTGTAAACTAATTCCCAAGATGAATTAGTGTGTGTGTGTGTGTGTGTGTGTGTGTGTGTGTGTGTGTGAGAGAGAGAGAGAGAGAGAGAGAGAGAGAAAGTTTTTCCTTTTCTATTTTCAGCTTTTTATTTTATTTACTTATTTGTTTTTATTTATTTATTTTTAAATTATATATTTATTACCCATAATTAGATACACTGAATGAGCAAATAATGTGCTGGTATCCACAATTCCCTGATTTCCCTCCTCCTTGTCCCCAATCAGCTGGGTATTCTCCTCCATGGGCAAACTGGCTCAATCCATGGGGTAGCGGGTTATGGATAGCCTAGGGGTCAACCCAGTACCACCCCTCTTTGTATATTGTTACTGAGGGGAGCAATGTCTCTGGATATTCTCCTCCACCATGGCTCTTACAATCTTTCCACCCCCTCTTCCAATCAGTTCCCTGAGTCATGGTGGGTGAGTATTAAGGCTGTTTTATTATTGAGGTCTTAGTGGCTTCTGTACTTCTGCTTTAGGTTGTGTTGAAGATCATTGGTGTCTGTCTCGCTGGCTTATCCTGGGTTGACTGATTGGCTGTGGTTATGGGTCTCTTGCTTATCCTACCATTCTCTGTGGGGTTCCATGTGGATCCTCCATGGTAGTTCTGGGTGGCTCATCTCTTGCCAGGATGTCAGCTATTGGCCTGTGGCTTGCTGGTAGGGTTGGAAGAACCACAGCTCTCTCCCTGCCTTCTGAAAAATACAAACAGAATCTCCATTGGAGAGTGAGATCAATATAGGTTAACTGAGATACACATTCCTGAATTGGCTAGATTCTATTGTTAGTAGCCTCTTTGTAAAACTCTTGTAAAGTGAATTTCTCTTTGGGGGCCCAAGATTTTGGTTTGCAGTGCATTTCGCCCTGAGTCCCCAGTTCCAGTTAAGGGCTCCCCATCACTGAGTGGATTACTTGACCAAATTAAAAGCTGTTGATTGCCTCCCTCAGTCTTTGGCTCCTTCATTGCACTAGTGCTCCTTTCTTGGTTCGCTGTTCTTTCCCCGTAGGAAGTGTGGTCAGCCTACTCATGGAGGCAGACTGCTTTTCATGTCAGTGGTCTCTGTTTACTCCAGCTATAGTTGACCAGTTTTCCCTGGCAGCTTATGCAGTGTCTTGTAGCACTATACTAACTACTATCTGGGGGCTGGATACCATTCTGGATCTTGCAGGGCCTTTTGATGCTGATAGATAACTTTCTGTGTTTTTTTCAACAACAGGATCCTGCCTCAGGCCTGGGATGGGTATTCAAAACTTTGACAGAATCTTGTCTTGTTTTTGGGACCTAATGGGTCACTTTGGTCAACAGCTCAGTGAGGGAAGGAGCCAATGACTGGGGCCAGGAGTTGAAGGACTGATCAATTTTTCATGGGCATAGACTCTCTCCCCTTCTATTCATGGCCCCTCTTGCAAGATGATGCCTTCTTGCTCAGTAGGTACAGTATTCAACTAAGGATTTTATGATTTCAAATCATTATTGGTTTAGTGTAAGGATTAAGTCTTCCCCTCTCTGCCCCCATTCCTACCCCTCGTTCACAAACTCTCACTTCTCCTGACTGGTTTGCATGGAGTTTATGGTTAACCTGGTTGGGAACCACCTATGAGGGAGAATATGCAGTGTTTGATTCTTTGTTCTTTTGAGAGTTTGCTTAGTAAGATCTGCTCCAAGTCAGACCATTTTTCTCTAAATTTCTATATGTCATTTTTCTTTTCAGCTGAGTAAAATTCCATCGTGTAAATATACCACAGTTTTGCTATCCATTCCTCCATGGATGGGCATTTGGGTTGATTCCAATTCTTGGCTATTATGAATTGAACTGCTATAAACATAGTTGTACAAATGTCTTTGTATTGAGGTGTGACATCTTGCGGGTAGATGCCTAGTAGAGAGATAGCTGGGTCCATTGGTAGCTCTATGTCCATTCTGTTGAGGAGTCTCCACAGTGCTTTCCATAGCAGTTGAACAGCTTGCAATCCCACCAGCAGTGAATCAGGGTTCCTTTTCCCCACATCCTCGCCAGCATCTATTGTTGCTGTTTTTTTTTATGCTTGCCATTCTGATTGAAGTAAGGTGGAATCTCATTGTAGTTTTGATTTGCGTTTTCCTGATGCTTAAGGATACTCAGCACTTTCTTAAGTGAGAAAAGGCCATTTGTGTTTCCTCCTCTGTGAATTCTCTGTTGAGATCAGTGCCCCATTTTGTGAGGAAGGTGTTTGATTTTTTTATTATTTATTTTTTGAGTTCTCTGTAATTTCTGGAAATTAGGGCTCTGTTTGAGTTTTAGCTGGCAAAATTATCTCCCAGTTTGATGATGGTCTATTGGCTCTGAATATGGTATGTTTGTCTGTACAGAAGCTTTTGAGCTTGATGAGGTCCCATTGGTTAAGTGATTGTTGCACTTCCTGGGCTACTGGAGATTTCCTATCTCATATAGAGTTCCTCCTATCTTTTTTCCAGGGTTTTCAGGGTTACAGGTCTTATGTGGAGGTCCTTTATCCATTTGGAGTTGATTTTTGTGCATGGTGAAATGAGTCGGTCTATTTTCATTTTGACACAATTCTGAGGAAACCATTCACTTCATGACCAGAAAGCAAAAGAGTTGAAGAGAAGGGAGCTGCTGTCCCAGGATCCTCTTCAGGGGCTCCTCTTCACCAAACCCTCTTAAAGGTTCTTCCACTTCTCCATAACACAGCCCTGGATACCAAGCCTTCAAATATGGGCCTTTGAGTGGGGTATTCAAGATGCAAACTATAGCAGTGACCCGTGCTTGCCATGGTACATCCCTTCTTTCTCCATATTCTGGATCACCTGAGGAAACGCCCATGGAAGCACTAAGAACCCAGAAATAGGAGTGTTTGGGATAGTAATTCTTTCTTAGCATCACTAAATTTTCTGAGAAATTTAAAAAGCTGTGGTTAGTTAACGTAAGGTGACCTGTTCTGGAGCCACTTAACTGAAGGTTTTTGTTCAATTTGAACATAAGGTATAATATATATATAATGGAGTTGTTTATTGTCTCTTTATAATTTAGTTTACAAGGTTAGCATTACAGATATTTTTAATGTATTATTTTTAAATTTCTGTAACCTTGGAAAGGCAGGATACATATATATTGGTTTCATGCCCTTATGCAGAATTTATCACTGTGTCCTACTGGGAACAAATGGTTCCATAAACAAATACATTTGAAAAATGCTTACTTAAATAGATTAATTTACTATAAAAATTTTAAAAGCCAATGCATATTACTTCTCAATATGGGGATATAAAATTGATGGCTTTCATCATAGACTTCTTTTTAAAGGACATGGTTTTTCATGGACCACATTTTGGGAAGGCCGAATGTGGTTTTATTTCTTATGGTTGTGAGTGATTTAGATAGGAATCCAGATGAGAGATTAATTGAACAGGACAGTTACTGTGGCTCAGGTGCTAGTGACTTGCCTACCATGGATTGAAGGTAAATTTTGCAGCTTATAGATTGGTATCATTACCATAATTAACAATGAAATAAATCTGGAAAGAACTCAGTAATTTTCTTGTAGCTATTGATAATAGGGCCTAGGAAGATGGCCCATAGTTAAATGCACTTGCTTGCAAGCTTAGTGACCTGATTTCGATTCTCCTCAGCACCCATGTAAAGCCAAATGCAAAGTGTCACTTATGTCTGTAATCCTAATACTATGTCAATGGACAGTGGAGCCAGGAAACTGGAAGCTCACAGCAGCAGTGGCAAGAGAGACCCCGCAAGGTAGAAAGTGAGACAAGAGGAAAAACACCCTGAGTTGTCCTTTGACCTCCACATGCACGCTGTGGCATGGCACACCCCACCCCCACCCATACATACACACAAATAACAGAAATAGAAAAAAATTAAAAATATCCAAAATATATAAGAAAACTCAGGAAATTCATTAGCAAGGAAACAACTTGATTTAAAAAATGAGCAAGGACCTGAATAGGCATTTCAAATGGCGAACAAATGGCCATGGGGCATTTGAAACAGCTCACGTGAACAACTGCTCATAACAGCAATCATAAGAGAAATGCAAATTACAACCCAAACCAGTTAGAATGGATATTATAAAAATGCAAACAAAAGCTAGTGTTGATGATGATGCAGAGATAAGATAATTCTTATATACTGTTTGTTAGTAAGAAGTTGTTAGTGAAACCATGGTAGATGACAATATTTGGATTTCTTAAAACCTTGGAAACTAATTTACCATGTGATCCAGCAATTCTCCTGCAGGGTGTAAATCCAATAGAAAGGAAATCAGTATGTGGAAGAGCTATCTATACTTCTGTATTTGTGTCAGCAGTGTACCCAGTAATCAAGGTATGGAACCCACCTAAGGGGCCATCAGTGATGAGTGGATCTTAGAAGAAGTGACTATAGATAGATGATAGATAGATAGATAGATAGATAGATAGATAGATAGATAGATAGATTCTTGTTTCTTTTGAGGTAGGGTCTCACTCTAGCCCAGGCTGATGGAAATTCATATATTTAATGAAATACTGTTTTAGCTTTAAAAAGAAGAAAAGCTTGTCATTTGTGACAACATAGATAAACCTGGAAGGCATTATCCTAAATGAAATAAGCCAAGTACAGAAAGACAAATTTTTTCACGATGTCTCCTGCATGTGGAATTTTAAAGTCTGGTTCACAGCAAGCAAGAGTAGAAGTTACCAGGAACTGGGGACATGTTGGTCAAAGAACATAAATTTCATTTAGATAGGAGGGATAAGGTCAGGAGATCTATTACACAGCATGGTATCTGCAAAAAAACTCCAAGAGAATAGATTTTAAGTGCTTCCACCACAAAATGAGAATATAATACATGTTAACTAGCTCCATTTTGCCATTAAACAATGCACTCACATTTCAAAAAAGTATACTTTATGAATATACATGATTTTTATCAGTCAGTTAAAAATTGCAAGAAAATATATAAAAATATCAGTGATGATCTAGTATAATCCAAATAATATCTATGGTTTTAGTTCATAGTACTTTTTGTTGTCTAATTTTTAAAATTTATTTATTTATCTTTTTTTATTGTCCACAACGAGTTACATTATTTAGTGGGCAAACAATGAGTTGTTATCCCCAATTCCCCGATGCCCTCCCTCCCCCATCCCCAATCAGCTGGATATCCTCCTCCATGGGTTGTCTGGATCAGTCCTTGTGACAGGGGAGCATGGATAGCCTAGTACTCAGCCTGGTTCTCCTGGACCAAGTGTGTTGTTACTGAGGGGTGTCATGCCTCTGAATAGTCTCCCCCACCACGGCTCTCACAATCTTTCTGCCCCCTCTTCCGCTCAGTTCCCTGAGTCGTGGTGGATGAGTATTAAGGCTGCTTTAATGTTGTGAGCTTAGGGGTCTTTGTGTCAAAAATCATTGGTTTCTGTCTCACTGGCTTATCCTGTGTTGATTGAATGGCTATGGCTGTGGGTCTAATTTTGTTTGTCTAATATTGTCTAATTTTGATAATTTTAGCATTGTTATGTGAAGTATAAACATGAGGGAAATGGTAATTAAGAATTTAATTATTTTTACAGATTTTCTACAAATAGCAAATTTTCTCAACATTAAAAGGAATTATACTCACAAACATGGAATGAATAAAAATAAATACATTATATGAGAAAATACAAGTTGCTCTTTATCATTATAAAATTTCCCTAGCCTCAGAGGATATTTCTTAACGAGTAAGGCAGTTTCCAGGCAGCAATGGGACTGGGCTTGCTGTTGGCCTGCCCTCTTCCTGGGGTGGACCTGAGGGTGAATGCGTTGTGTGCACCACGTGGAGGCTTTCAGCACCACTCAAGGTCCAGGTAGGAAGATTTGTCCTGTTTCCACTAAGAAGAAAGAATTTTTACCCTTTAAAAACTTTCCATTTCTCAGTAGTAATTCCTATTCCTTGAGGTTTTTTTTTCCACGATAAGAATAAAACTAGTTATCTTTCATATGACATGGGAAGAGAGAGGTCACCTCATTTTTGCTACACCAACTTTCTTGTGATTACATCATGGCTGACCTTTCCCTGCTCAAGAGAAAGGTATTAATTATTTTCTCACCAGGCTTCTGGGATTTTGATGTTCAGGGCAATTATAAAAGCCAGTTCATACGGCATGTTTTATCTCAGGACTTTTTTCTTCTTTTTACAGAACATAAGTTTAAGTCAAAAGAGAAGAGCTTACAAACACAATCATTTTTAAACATTCTGGAATTGAATCCAGTGATTCAGATAAGCTGAATAAATGAATGCACAAATAAACGGGTGACTCTTCTTCCCTGAGTGTATTCATAGCATACCTGAGTGTTCACAGTAGTTCACAGGTGCTCTGTGACTTTTGGATGCTGAGGCTGAGTATCATCTTCAGAAAGACTGTCTGTCTTCTGGAAGGTGACAGTTCCTAACTGACTTTTCTGCTGGTTCTCACAACCTAATTAGTTTTGCATGCCTCATTGCTTGGTGTGTTTCCATTGTATAGGTGTGACAGTTAAGCCTCAAGTTTATTTTTGTCTGTTTAATCCAGTTCAGAAAACATTATTCTTTTGGAGAGTGATTTTAAAGATGTTTTATAATACAATTTTCTGACTAGATTTTTTTTAGGCTCACTTGTTAGAAATTGTGTTTTTTTTCTGTAGTGGAAATAAAAATTGCATTCAGATTGGGATTTAAATTGCTTCTGTGGCAGGCAGGGTCTTTCCTGTATTTTATTACTGTCCATGTGAGGAAGAAGCAGAGTGAAGGAGAAGCAGGACTGTAGGCCAATGTAGAGGGCTGTACAGTCAGGCCAGGAATCTCCTCACCACATGAAGACTTGGGAACCTTTGGCCAAGTGCAGGCTGATGGAGCCTCAGGAGCCCCTGCTGGAGTGACTGGCCCTTCTTTCAGCCTTGCCTCCTTTTCTTTGCTGATGCTGAACTGTGGGCCAGGAATATGCTTGGGGAGTTGGGGTCTTGGCACTCCATAGTTTTGGGTCCCAGAATTACTAATAAGTAGAAGGTTTTCCTGAGATTGGAAAAGGAAGACTAAGAAATTTAAGAAGCTGAGAAGGTGGTCTTGGAGCTTTTAGGAGCACTCCCTTCTTTGAATGGAGCCAGTATAGGGATTGCATTTGTAGGCACATATTCCCATGTTAGGTTAGCAATACTACGGTGGCATTAGGAGTGCTTATTATTTATTGAGCACTGTGTACCTGAGGCCGTGTAACTGCCTTATATTGACTGGAAAAGATCATTTTCATAACATCTGTCTGAGGTAAGTACAATGTTACTCTGCTTTATTGCAGAGGCAACTGTAGCTCATTGCTTTTAGGGGGACCTAGCCAAGTGGACACAGTACAGCACAGAAGCAGAATTCTAACCAGTGTTCCCTACTCCATTGCTTTGACTGGACCTAGAATGATTGGTAAGTGTCTGAGCTAGACGCTGTTATGATGTAGGGCATTTCCATGTGCACAGGGCACTGAGGTCTGATAAAGATTTCTTGCATTGGTTCATTTTACATTTTACTCAAGGTTCAAATTTAGTAAACTTAATGCTGATATCAGCTCCTTAATAAGTTATTGTAAAAACGTTTAAGCAAATTACTCACCCATAGTTACTTCAGTGATATAATGACAAATAAGTATCTTCTACTTTTTGTGGTTACATCATTATTGGATGTTTTAAAAATATAATTTGGTTTCATCACGATTAATCAATAGAGTGATTCTGGAATTGGCTCAGCTTGAGTTCAGTTATCAAACTCTTATGGAAGTGAATATTTCAGTTTGAAACAGTGTTTCAATATTACAATCAGCTGGCCTTTAATTAGAATGTCTACTTAGAAATATCAGCAATATTTAAGGAAAGGATAAAATTTTATATGACTATAGGGAATGGCTATTTGGTGGTGTATTCATCTCTTTCTCTGTTCCCCTTTCTTCCTCTTTCCTTTCCACCCTCCTTCCCTTCCTCCCTTGCCCTCTCTCTTTGTTGGGAATGGATCAAAGACTACAACCATAGCCTCATTATCTTTCTTCTTTCACACAATTTTTCCATTCTCGTTAGTCATCTGTATGTCTTATTGTTCTCTATACATTTAGAAGATCTTTACCGTTTTTCATTTCAGAGGTCCTCAATAAATATTTGTGCCTAAATCAGTGAATATTGTTTTTTACTATGATTTTTTTTACCTTTAAATACTTAAATAAACTGAAATGGATGATAATTGTTATAGCAAAAAATAATTTGGGAGCACAAATCCTATAGTCTTGTCACTCATATTAGGACGGTCCTCTTAGACCAAGGTTGTCTTCCCTTGTTGAGCATGCAGAAAGAATCCACAATCAGTTCACTGAAAGTAAGCTTATTCCTGAACATGTATTTTAGGGAGACATAAAATATTGATTCTGTGCCTTGGGGAAAAAGAGAAGTTAATGACTGAAATTTCTTTGTGTTCTCTATGACAGTTTTATCACACAAGTACAAAAAAAAAACTAATCAATTTCTAAGAAATAAAATCTGTGTGCTAACAGACTGTGTTAACCTATCAGTTTCTTTTCTTTTTTAAAATCAAAAGCCAAAAGAAGTCAGCCTTTCAATATTTGGACAATTTTCTTTGAGATATTATTGAACTAAGCAAACATGCCAGCATTAACATTTCTAAAGCAGGCTCAAAATAAATGATAAAAATTTAAAATCTCCTTTCAATCCCTATGTTAATTCCTATTTTAATTAAAGCCTCTTGTGTGAGGGGCAGGAGAGTGCCTCAGGAAGATAGAATATGATTGTGTCTGACTTTGGTTTCTAGAAAGGCAAAGCAGATAGCTAGATAATTTTGCTATTACTTTTTCTTATCAAACAGTTTAATAAGTAAGCAACAGGGGAACCAGTGTATTAGTTCATTAACATTATTTTCTTTATTTTATTGGATTTCCAAATTTAGCTTGTGGATGAACTTCCTGGTTTGGAGATTTAATTTACTGTGTGATAGAATCTTACACTGTGAACTGTTTTACAGAGATAAAGGAGTCAGGAAATAAAAGTTACTTTTGTCAATGGCTTTTTACTTGAAATTTTGTTTACTCCAGTTACTACAAGGTTGTAAGATCAAATAATGACATACTTCAAAGAGCTCTGTAAAATGCTAAACATTACTTATCATCGTAATTATTATTTTCTTGACAACAAAGTAAAATGTGTGCTTTGATTTAACTTCTTCCTCTGACCCAAATTACTGTATTAGGAAATTAGGAATATTTTTGTGTATTTGTTTGAAAGGTTTGCAATTTCTTGCTCAAGAGTCCTTTGCCCAAACTTTACAAAAGAAAATAAAAATAGAATATTCAGGTAATATGTAAAGAATAGTGTTATATTTCCTCCCAGCTTCCTGCCAAGTTAAAACGTGTGTTATTACTATAGGGCAGGTAAAGTTTGATTCCTGTAAATGAAGAACAAAAGAACTTTAATGATGAAGGCAAGCCAGAATCTGAACTGCAAAGATAAAATGCAAAGAGAGAAGCAAATGAGGGCTCTTCAGTGCATGTAACACATGAAAACACCTGGAGTAGAATTGACCTCTCTCTGAGGCCTTATCTTAATTAAACCCAGACTGATGAAATGACTTTGGTGAATGCAGGTGTTCTCCCCCCCCCAAAAAAAAGGCCCTTATCCCTTCTTTCAAGAGAAGCCTCATTTTCCAAAGAATTGCCCCTTCACTGGAGGGCACCTGGATGAATGGTCTCTGAGTAGAGCAGTGCACATGACCATATGACAGACAGAATATTATGCTCTTTGGGTACCAGTACAGTGTAAGCTCTCTGAGGACAGCATCCAGGTTTCTGTATTTCTGTAATGTATGTTCACAAGCCATGTACTCACAACGTACATGTGATTGAATGAACATTCTTTTTTATTTTTATATTTTATTTAGTTATTTGCAAGGAGAGAAAGAAGAGAGAGAGAGAAAGAAAGAGAGAGAGAAAGAAAGAGAGAGAGAGAGAGAATGAGAGAGACTATGAATGGATGCCAGGGCCTCTAGCACTGTAAATGAAGTCCAGATTCATGTGCCACTTTGTGCATTTGGCTTTACCTGGTACTGGGGAATCAAACTCCAGTTGTTAAGCTTTGCAGGCAAGCTGCCTTAACCACTGAGCCATCTCTTCAGCCCTCAATGAACAATTTTGTATTAATTACTTTTGTATCCCTGTGACCAAAATATGTGACAGAAATAAGGTAAGAAAAGTTTATTTTAGCTCATAATTTGAAGGAGTTTAGTCCATCAAGGTCATGGAGAGGAAGGTACCATCACAAGATGGCAGACAGGAAACAGAGAGCTAGCCGGGAAGCAGGGGTAGGTGTGACCTTCCAAGGCCTGTCCCTAGTAGCCTATGTCCATCAGCCAGGCTTCAGGTCCTAAGGACCCCAAGCCTTCAAAATAGTGCCACAAGCTGGGACTGGGCATACAGAGCAGGAGCCTAGGGGGACATTTCAGATTCAAACCATAACAACTGTAAGCCCAAATCGCCAATAACGACAGGCCTTCAAGACATGCCATCATACTGTTTACTCAGCTCTGGAAGTCACTGCCTTGGTTCTCCATTCACATGACCTCCTCCTTCCCCACAGCTTCTCTCTTCTTTGAGTCCCATTCCCCACCCCCTCCAGCTGATTTCTTCCTTTGATTCCCTCCCTACCTTCTTTGCATTCTTTTCTGGCTTGCTGAGAGTAGAATGGCCTGGTAGGACCCATGTCCCCAAGTGTGACAAATATTTTCCTCCTAAATATTTGAAAGTTTCAGATTCAGTATCCCTTTATAACTAGGTGTGTATTTAAAAAATAAAAGGGCACTCTGTTATATAATCACAAGACAGTTATTTAAATCAAAAGATTAATAGCAATCTATCAAATCTTTCAAGTTTTTCCAGATGGCTCATTAATGTCCTTTATAGCAAAGGGCAAAATCATTTTTTGCAACCTAGGAAATAAATCTAGGAGACCATGTTGCATTTTGTTGTCTTTTTTTTTTAAGTATTTGCTTCATTTGGAACATTTCCTTGCTTTTTCTTTGTTTTCTATGACCTTGACATTTTCTAAGTGCACAGGCCAGTTATTTTGGGTCTGTCTGATGTTTCTTAATGATTAGATTCAGATTATATATTTTTGGCAAGAATACCACAGAAAAGATGTCATGTCCTTTTTGATCTCGCATGTCAGAGGGCACATCAAGATCGCTTTTGCTTGGTTAATGTGATACTTGCCATATTTCTGGACTGTGAAATTGTTCTTTTTGCCTTGTAATTAACAGCTATCTTATGAGGATATGAAAATGCATACATTTATTATGGATCATAAGAGTCAGGTTTTTCACTGTTGCAGAAAGGAGTTATGAATATGAATAGGTAGAGACTGAATGAAGCTGTATGATGATGGGTTGAGATGAGAGAAATCACTATAGATTTGTGGTTCTGATTCTGTGTAGACATCTGTCAAGTACCTGTCTATCTCTTAGCTCTGGTTTTTTGAAGTAAGCAACGATAGTTAGGTAGCAATGAGCATAACTAGTATTGCTGTCTTGGTTTCTAACTATCCTTTTCAATTATGCCAACCAAATCTTCCTTGATGGGTGGGGCAGGAAAAGAACAAGATAAAATGGAACAACTCACTTTACCAGAAGGTAAGGAAGTGGGAAAGCGTGATGGAAACCTGTCCAAACGATTCAGGAGCAAGTTTTAAGGGACTCCCAGTAGCAGGAGTTTGAACATAAAAGGGAATGATTAGAGCTAGAATAAAAGAATCTCTGAGTCCATGCTGATATAGTTATATGAATAAATATATAAAAAACATTTTCTGACAATATAACTCCAACAAGTGATCATAGAAGGAGTGACTGAATGAAGCCCATTTGTTTACTATTTAATGGTTATGTAAGATAAGGATTTGCTTTTTTGACTCCTCTCCTTCATCTCCACAGCTTTCAGCACACAATTCTTTTGATCAAGTTGTTCTTAAATTGGTCTTTGCCTCTTTGCCATGTGCCTGAATATCTAAGACCAAGAAGGAACCTTCTTTCTCACTATTGGGATAATAAATATCTTAACCTCTCTATTTAGACTCCTCAGATGGTCCAGGGAAACAGCACATTTTCTGTCAGTCTGTATCAAAAGAAGAGACTAGGGAAGTTATTGGAAGCATCTTTCCTAACCATCTAACATGAGCTCATTTCAAAAATCTATGAGTGAGGTGTGGGTAGGTAAGAGGAAGCCTTTTGTCTGGGATTCAGATAAAAGGGAGTTTTAGAGACAAATTTGACTTCTGGTGCTCCCCCTTTATCATGCAATACATTGCAGATAATTTCTTCTGCCTTCGAGATAGGTGCTGAGAACTGTCTAAGCTGATTTGCAGTTTAGTGGGTTTTGTTGTTTTGTTTTGTCTTCCCACTTCATTAGCAATCCAGAAGAGGTTTTTGGTGAGTGTTAGCTACTGCCCAAAAGTTCATTACTACACTGTAATGAAAGCAAGCCAGACAAGATAATGCAGCACAGAGACTTTTAGTCCATAAACACATTCGCAAGTGAGCAAACAACAAATAACCCAGTTCATACCATTTATTATCATTTGTTAGAAGTCCAGTTTCATTGCTGTGCATCAAGATTCTTTAAGACAGACATGGTAACATTTCATAGACTGGATTCTCACCCTTACTAACATCAGGTAACCCTAAATCTTACCACACCCAGCAGAGAAGACAGGACCATCTAAGAAACAAACTTCAGGTCCATCTCTAGGAGGGATGCCTTTTATAAATCTCGAGCCTCCATTCACACTAGAGGGAAGATACCGCTCAATATTTCATTACTCTACATTTTCTTTACAATCTTCAATTTTACTCATGAGAGTCAATTTCTAGATTCTTCATATGAGCCAGTTATTAGATTCACCATACAAAATACATTCTTGACACCGATTTCAAGATTTTTCTTAGCGGTTAATAAACACACAGATAATCAGTACCTATTGTTGATTCTTCAGTATTTATTTTTTGATAAAATACTGACTGAGTATATAGCATTGCTTAGAGAAACCCACTTTGTTCAGAATTCAACTTGAACATAGCATCTGTGCCAAAGTGTGTGAAGCAAGTAGTAATGGAGTTGGGGAAGAATACAATGAGCTACGTATGAGGTGCAACATCTCAGTACCATGAAGTTCTCTAGAAACCAGTCGTTGATCAAATATCATGGGAAAACACTACGTGCTACAACACTGTCTTGGAACTTGAGTATACACATTAGTTATTGAGAGATTGAGGTTTTATAGTAAAGGAGTGGGCTTAGCTTTGTTTCTCCCTGCATTCCCCCAAATTTAGTTGACCACAGAGGGTTTTTTTTTTTTTCATTGCACTCTTGAAATTAGTTTTCTCTGTGACATGGTTTAGGACACACTGCTTTGGAGAGCAAGGGAGAGGCTTTCATGACAGTATTCACTTACTGACCTCAGCATTCCCTTCATAAAACTCGAGGCAAGGAGGCTCCTTCTCAGATGCTCTCTGTCAGTTGAGCTGTGTGCTTACAAAGAATCAATTGAGATTTCTCCAAAACCTGTTTATTTCATTTGTACTTGTAATTACAATTACATAACCTAATTAAATATTACATAATCTTGTGACTTTTGAGTGTAAATATAAAGAGTTATTGTTTCCTTGAAAAATAAATTGAATGCTTTGGAATGACTCAGTATTATTAAACATAGTGAGGGTAGGATAACTGTCAAAGATTTAGGAAAAAAATAGTAAAAATATTTTTTATAAAAATTCCTTGGGAAGATTTTTTTTAAAATAAGGTTATGCATTTTAAAGAAACTTGAGTGTGTACCATCATTCAGTGAAGTTTCACTGGAATATTGAAATTAGTGGGCTCATACTCAAAGCTTTCCATTTATACATGAAGTATTTATGGCATATGTATACTAATTTTTATTATTTCCTGTTTTTGCTAATTTTTTTTGTTTAAGTGACCCAATTATAGATCCTGTGGAGATCAGGAAAAAAGGCTTTTATGTGAGACAGACAGATAGATAAGATACTTGAGTGAATGGGAATTACAGGGGAATCATCATAAAGGAAAGTATATGCATGTATACTTTGAAGTATACATATTTCAGAATATTCTACACAGTTTTTCTGGGTTCTTTTAGGCTTGGTTTCATGATTACCTACAAGTTCAGTGTTAGGGTTATGCTATTATAGAACCTCTGTACTTATATGGTCTGTCTAAACAAAACGTTTACTGTATTATGGAGCAATTTTTTTTCTTTTAAGATGCATAATATAGCTATCAACCCTTATGCTTAATTAAGGCTGTTTATACAGAGATCTGCAGTTTATAAAAAGGGTGAAACAAAGAAATGCTTTTGTTGTGCACAAAAATGGACCAAACAGAAAAACATTGCCTTGGTCTTTTTATTAAGTGAAGAAAGCAAACAGACAAATTCAGAATTTACTTGATTTTTTTGTCTTGTTTTTCACAAATTGTGAAAACGGCTATATACAGCAAGTTGTCAAACTGCATATTAAACTGTATTTGAACATAAAAAGGGTATTTCCATTCAGCACAAATATTAATTTTTTGAAACATTAAAAGCTCTGTGTTTGGATGGTAATTGAATGCTTTAAAAATACAACCCTGTGTGCTTTCTTTTGACAGATGCTTTGTACATCTTTTGAAAGGGTAAACATGTCAGGACACAGTGGGACTGAGGAGGGATCTGGTGCTGGACAGAGGCAGAGAGACTTGGTGTTGCTCTTCCCTTCCGAGAAGAGGCGTTGCCATGAATTTTTCAGGGTCTGCATGTAGCTGTTCTAGATTCAACACAGGAAAAATTATCCTGAGCTCTAACAGACTGATGAAGTGTTCCCCATTATTATGCTGGGTAGCATGTGTCTTCCATACCAATAGACATTTTGGTAGCTTCTCATACTATACTAAAGTCTTATTTCTATAACTAGCCACATATTTTCTACTAACCCATCCCATACAATTGATGTACAATTAATCTGTAGTTGTAGTGGAGTCTTTCCCTGTTGTTGGGTCTGCCCGGTGGACCATTTTGTTGTGTAAATTCAATGAAACAGGATGACTTCTCTTTTTGTGCTATTGTTTAGTTGAACTGTGTTGGAACTCCTTCCTTAGAAGGCCTTATGTTTCTGATCATTCTTATCATAGCTATTCTATTTTTTGTTGCTATCTTAGATCAACCTAGTATAGTATAGTGCTTTTAGTAATTTGGGGGGATTTTTGATATATTAAGAAGATGTTGTAGTCAGCTTCATGCTGCTGGGATGAACCTCTATTCCAGGCACAGTTATGAGAAGAAAGGATTTATTGAAGTTACAGATCCAGGGGAAATTCTATAATGAGGAAAGAGGCTGGCCCACTTTTACAGGTCTAAGCAGGGAGAGAGAGAGAGAGAGAGAGAGAGAGAGAGAGAGAGAGAGAGAGAGAGAGAGAGAGAGAGAGAGAGAGAGAGAGAGAGAGAGAGAGAGAAAAGGGGAGGGAAGGGAAGGGAAGGGAAGGGGAGAAAGAGAGAGAGAGAGGCCATTACTAACACAACACACACACACACAGAGCAAAACAGGTGGGGAGGAAGGAAGAGATTCCTTTTCCCTCGAGCTACCATATATCCTGCCCCCTACTGAGAGGGGCTGCTCACTCCAGAGGAGGGACCTCCTCCTTTAGTTAATTCTGCCTGTAAGCAATATCAAAGACCCGCCCAAGATTACTCTGGATTACTAAACAGGTCAAGTTGACAACAAAATTTAGCCATCACAGAAGAGCAGGCATTCAAATGTAGAACTGTACCACTGTTCACTCATTGAATGATTGATTCAAAATATACCTAAGAACTGAAGATATGGTAGATGAGAGGAGTCATAGAAAACACAGTGAAAATTTCAAACCAAGTTATTTGTTAAAATGAGGTAAACATACCTCTTAATCTTTATGAAGTTCACATTGAGGGGGAGAAATGGACTACAAATGAAGTTACATCCTAAACAGCAATAAAGAGGGTCTTAAGTTTGATTCAATGTGTAAATCCAAGAGTGAAAGTTATTAGTATTAATCATTTTAGGAGGATTTCCTTTGTTGAATCTTTATAACAAGAGCCACAGAACATAATTGTTCTTAGCAGAGGGTAAGTTGAGGAAATAAGGGAAAAGTCACAGTTGAACAGGATTTTGATCCCATTGACATTGTTTCAAATGAAAAATTGACTTCATGTTGTAGACAACCAGCACAGAGTTCTTTCTCAGTCATTATTTCACAAGGATATTATTTACCATTTTTGTTCTCTTTGAGGAAGAACACCATGTGGTGTACAGAGAAATTATGATAGAGAATGGTGTCCTATTTTCAGTTTTTCTCCAAGACCTACCATTGGGTCTTTACTGGTGGAGAAAGGTCATTACCTAGAGAGGAACCTAGTGGCCAGCAGCCACTGCATAGTGGGTCTCAACTGTAATTCCTCGAGAGGTGGCTTTGGCTCTTGAGCTTCCTACCAATGGCTTTTCTTTTTCCACTGATACCAAAAGGTTCTCTTTATTCAGCCCCAAGAGGATGGAAGTAGATATAAAGTAGGCTGTTCTGTGGGCTCTGTGATTTGAGTGGTGAACTGATGAGTTTTCTCTTTGATGAAAACCTGTTCCCAGGCATCATAGATTATCTGAGAAATGTCCGAGATACATGAATTGAAGTGAGTCTTCATTTGGAGAACTATCTTTTGGAGTTTCACATGGAATCTGATAAGTGGAACAACTTTCTCCACATATATGGGCCCTATAGTTGTGTGAATAGAGGAGGGGATTTATTGTATCTGGCCAATAGAGAGAGGAAGGAAAGGGCAAGAGTAATATCACAGGACTGTTCACAACCCTGGGCCATAGGGGGCTGAGCAGCTGAGTCTTTTGAACAAGTTGCTCCTATTTGAAATCTTCTGAGCACACTTCTAAGGCTTCTCTGTGGCTTACAGCAATGTTAGACCAAGATCTCTTAATCCCCATATAGATCAGCATCTCTCCAAGTTAAATCACTGGACTTTTTCTGCTTTACTTGGAGGGCATGGATTAGGAGATTAACTCTTTCATTTGAACTCCTTGAAAATGGATTCTCTTTTTGACAGTTTAGAATGTTATGTAGCTCTGTTGCTTTTATTAGCTTTCTCAAAGGAACGGAGCTATATTTTGCTACTGAAGTGCAAATGTAATAATTATTTTCTTGTTTCATGGAGTATATTTTGACCAAAATAAGTAGATGTTGTACTGTTTTGTTATTTTTAATTTTTTGATGTACTGTTTTTAAAGTCATAATGTTTCAAATTTTTAAAAATAATTTTTAAATTGTTCTTTTAAAAACAGCTATAGAATTTTAAAGTCAATGATTTGATAAGCACATGTGCAAGGAATTGAGGCATCCAATAGAAATCTGAGGTATATGGTGGTGTCTTATGTAGGTTAAAGTGCTTGTAGAGGAAGTAAGCTAAGAGTCAATGAACAGCCAGGAAATGAATGCTCAACTGTGGCCTTCCTGCAGGAACAACTGTGATTGGGTGCCGAATGTGGATGCATGCTATGAAGGGGTGGATGAAATAAGTGTCCACTGAAGGAACACATCACTGTTGACCGGAATTGAGTGGCATGGGTGTCCTTGGGCTCATGAAAGAGAAATGATGCTTGGTAAAGGGGTATGGAGGAGAGATGTGCCAGGTGAAGAAAGCAAAGGTAAAGAAGTAGAGGTGAGCCTGAATTATGCTTGGGAAAGTGAGAGAAGTCACCAAACAGAATGCATGAGAAATGAAAATAAAGTTGCATATTGCCCCTTCCTTGATACAGGATCTTGGTTCGTTTTCTTTCTCCAAGTGATGGACCATCACCAGTTGTTTCCTCATGAAAATCCTCTCATATTCCCAACCTCCTCTGTCCTAGGATGGGTCTGTGTCCTTATTCTGATCATGCTGAACACTGACAAAGGCATTCATGGATGTGTTATTGTTCCCTTTTAAAGTGAGGGTGCTCTGTTTCCTCTTTGGTGCCTTGGGTGAAGACGCAGTCAGGAGCCATGCAAAAATTTTTCTGTGCTGAGGAAAAAGCTAAGAGGTGTTGTCTCTGACACCACTAACCTACTTAATCTACCTCAGCAGCTGGTTTCCTGTTGGGTTAGAAAACACTAACTCTGTAACAGTTTTTGTTACTTACAGTGTTTTGGCATTATTTTACATAAAGGGAAGTAGATGAGGTTAGCAGTGGTTCCAACTAGGTCTTGTATCAAGGGTAGCTGGGAGGGAGCCAGGCATCTTAAGAGAAGATGCAGAGGAATTCAGCTCAGAGGCAGTGATGGAGAAAAGCCAAGTGACTCAATTTTAAATAGGAAGAGGAGCAGAATTTTTTTTTCTAGTTGTGGTTAGACATGTGATGTGTTCTGTGTTAGGACACATTGAGTTTGAGATCATGATGGGACATCCAAGTGGACATATTCTGAAAATAAATTGGAATTCAAATAACATGCATTTTCAGGGAAATCTCTATGGTGCCTGTGATCTTGTGCATGAGCATACACCAGAGCATTAAATAATGCCTCTAGTTTGAGTTGAGGGGAAAAAAGAGGTTAGGTACTTATGTATGGAGCCAGAGAAAGAAAACAACAGGGATTGAGGATGAAACAAGGTCACTATCACCAGAGCAAAGGGCACTGAGACATTAATAGTGCATGTTGTAAAGAGTAATAAGGTAATTATCAGTATCTGATGGTCTGGGAGGTCAAGGATGGAAGAGAATTGAGGAGAGATATTGGTAATAAGAGAGACAAAGAGAATAGGAAAAATAGGATATACATGATTTCTAAGACAGAAGTTACTTTCGACTAAAGAGCCATGAACCCATCCACTGGCCCAATCTGAGAAGAGAATGAGGTAGGTGGTTAGTGGAAAGAGAAAGGAGGAGGAGCTCAAACTGGTAGAGAAAGATCATTGATGGAAGGAGTTGGGAATGAAAATGGGCCCATTCGTGCAGGGGAAGATGGGCTTAAAAGACTGACACAGAGGAGGGGAAAAACAATATAAAATTCTAATCATTGGATAAAAATAAAGGCATAAACACATAGAGAAAGCAAAGGAACAGGATGGTATTTGGAACAAGATTTTCATTTCAGGGAGATTTAGACATTTCTCTGAATTGGAAGTCAAGGATCGAAAGGTTGCACAGGACATTAATAAACAGAAGCAGAAACGTGTGTCTCCACGGGGTAGGTAAGGCTATGTGTTAGGAGCCAGACAAGTGTAGGAAGACATGGCAAGAGACCTTCCGGAGAAGTTAATTCTGGAGCATCTGTTGTGAGGCTGTGCATCACAGAGGTATCTGCACAAAGATCATGAGGCAGGAATCTGTCAAGAACAAGGTCATTTGTGTCATGCTCAGGCAGGAGAATAGTCGAGACCAGGAGCTAAGGAGGGGGCGTTTCATGGAGAGTTGTAAAGGTGGTGTCACAGTCAGCTACACGTTGCTGGGATGAATCTTCAAACCAGGTACAATTTGGGGGAGGAAAGTATTTATTTGTAACTACAGATTGAGGGGAAGTTCCATAACTGTGAAAGAGGCTGGCCTTCTTTCACAGGTCGGAGCAGAGAGAAAAACCCATCACCAACACCACACACAGAACAGCAAACAGGCAGGAGCCAAGGAGAGAATTTCTTCCCCTTTATATAGCCTTAGGGTGGGGTCTTGCAACCCTATCCCAGACTTAATGGCTTCTTGAGTCTCTGGAATTTCCTTCCTGCACTGCCCACGCAGGAAAGGATGTTTAGTTCTAGCTTCTTTGAGCTTCTTTACATCCTGCCCCCTACTGAGAGGCTGCCTTTCTGTAAACATCCTCAGAGACCCACCCAAGATAATTAAAAAAGATCAAGTTGACAACAAAACCTAACCATCACAGGTGGAAATCTAGAAAAATGTTTCTGGAGAGGCAAGAGGAGGAGAAATCTAGTGTGTTGTGATGTCTAAGAGAGAGGAAAATTATCCAGTGAACAAAAGGCATGTTTGGAAAACATGGGAAGGAGAGGGGCTGTGGCCTGCATAGAATCTACCCAACTCTCAGGTGCAGAGCAAGACTTTGAGATGGTGAGGACCACACATTGCCTGTAGTACCAAGAGAGTGGCTTGTCACAAGAAGAGATATAATTCTTGTTCTAATGTTTTCTTTGAGAAAAAAAACTTGGACAGTTATATGACTGATATTCATATACTTATAGATACAATTTAGGCTAGATTCAAATTGGGGATAAATCTAACAAGTCTTCTCTCACTTTGGTAAGACTGCCTAAAATATGAAATAAAAAACTATAAATGTTTAGATTATAGAATATCTTACACTTTCACAGATTCAGCTATATTCCTGCTAGATCAGCCTTGGGCCTCCCACAAAGTTGCTGAAACTGGCCATCCATTCACAGTGGCTTCTCCCAGTGACGTCTATAGAAAAGTGTCTGGATAAAGCACGCTTCTTTATCACGAAGGCAGATGGCGTGTTGCATGATCTCCTAACTGTGTTACTTCCACATCAGAACTGATCTATATAAAGAGCTTTGCTCTCATCTTAGGAGGAAGCCTGTGAAACCCAGGTTTATATTAACTTGTGGAGGGACAGTGTCTCTTAATTCAGACCAAATTTAACATAGGCCCTTTAACATCGGGTTTATTATATTATAAAGGTTTAGCATTGGGATGGTTTATAATGTACTCACGATTAACTTCAACTACAGAAAAATCTTAGACTTATACATTGATTATAATTACTTGTTCACAGGCCAAAAGACAGCAGTTAATTTTGGGTGATTAATTCTTTCATGCTGTTAGATTATTTTCCTTTTAATATTTATATGTCCATTTTTGCATTATGTTTTCTAATGAAACTCAGATGTCCATTAGAAGGAATCAACTGGCTTTTCAAGCCAGACTTGCTCTGATTTTCCAATGTTTATTCAGATTTATTTAATATTGTTATTTTATGAGGGTTATGAATCATAGGCATCTTGATAATACGAAACATATTGCATTATTTTAGGGAAAAAGTTAAATTGTACTTGGAGGTTTTGTTTTAGTTTTAAAAAATATTTTATTTATTCATTTTCAAGCAGAGAGAGAGAGAGAAAGAAAGAGAGAAAACCAGGGTCACCACCTTGTGGCTCTGGCTTATGTGGGTACTGGGGAATTGAACTTGGGGCCTTAGGCACTGGAGGCAAGTGCCTTAACCGCTGAGCCATCTCTCCAGCCCATTGTTTTACTTTTTATAACATAGGATATTTTCATTGTTCTTTGAGCTGTGGAATATTTGTTGTGTTGGTTCATCTTTTTATGTAATTTCCCTTTTTGAAACTGACAGTGAAGGGGCTGAAGAAATTGCTCAGGGTTAAAGGTTCTTGCTTGCAAAGCCTGACAACTTGGGTTTGATTCCCCAGTATCCATATAAAGCCAGATACACAAAGTGGTATATGCATCTGGAGTTCATTTGCAGGGCCAGGAGACCCTGGCTCTTTTTCTCTCTCTGCTTGCAAATTAATAAATAAAACATTTTTAAAAAGAAATTGGCAATGGAAGCAAGAATTGTTTTTCATTAATTTATATTTAAGTACTAGGGAAGTAACTCAGAGTAGGACAGAGGAGGAAGACATTTTCAGATATAAGTTCTAGAGTAAGGAGCTTTTATTTATTTATTTAATTAATTTTTAAAGGATACAATCCCTTGGCCATCTGGCCAACCGTGGTGTCCCAGAGCCCACAGCTGTGACAAGGTAAACATCCCCACTCCCCTAAGGAGCTATCTTCTGTTTGGTTTAATATTTATATTTTTATTTATTTATTTGTAAGCAAAGATATACAGCAAAGAGAGACAGAGACATATAGAGAGAGTACGGGTGCGCCAGGGCCTCTAGCCACTGCAAAGGAACTCCAGATGTGTGCATCACTTTGTGCAACTGGCTTTATGTGGGTATTGGGGAATCAAACCCAGGCTGTCAGGCTTTCCAAGCAAGTGCTTTTAACCATTGAGCAATTTCTTCAGCCCCTTCACTGTCATTATGTGGGGAATTGAACCCGAGTCCTTAGGCACTGGAGGCAAGCACCTTAACCACTGACCAATCTTTCCAGCCTGAGTAATGAGCTTTCATTGCTGGAAATTAATAGATCAGCCAAAGATTGAAGTGTTAGTCTTTAATGAATAGATTTTTACTGAGGAACTGATTGCTGTGGGCTCAGTTGAACATAAAACAACTGTAGAGTGTCACTAATAGCCTGTAATTGCCCATTTGCGTTTTGCTATCATTATTTTTATCTTCATGAGTTCAGGTATAAGGGGGTCACAAATATCTTGACAGTAAAGCTCTATGAGGAAACAAATGTACCATTTATTTTGACAAATATTTTCATTGTATCAGTATTGCTCTTAATTTCAATTTAATGAACAGTCCAAAGCTACTTGTTGAATTTAGTTTGAAATAAAGTGACTGGCAGAATAATAGTATATGGTTGGGAAGAAAAAGGGCACAGGTTCAGTGGCACCCAGAGGGTAATAGAGGGTTGAGTGTGATCAAAGTATATTATATACACATATAAAAGTGTCGCAAGGAAGTCCATTATTTGGTGCAATTGACATATGATAATAAAATATGAAATATGAGGATTTTTCTCTTTGGATGTTCTCCTAGTTTAAGATTAGCACTATGACCTGAAGGCCTAACCATCCTTCCATTTCTTTTTGTAAATAAAGTTTTATTGGGACGCACTAATTATTTCATGTTGTCTTCATGCTATGATGGCAGAATTTAGGAAGTTGAGTGATTACAACATAGCTTCTACAAATTCAAAGCATAAACAATTATGCAAATCTTTACTCACAGTTAACATTTTTATAGTAGTATTTTTTTCTTTTTTTTTTTTGCATGCTTGTGTGTACCGTGTGTGGTGTGGTGTGATGTTTGTGTGTAGATATGCACTTTCTTTGTGCACGGGTAGGTGGAGGCCAGAGGAGAATGTCATGCATCTTCCTCTATCGCTCCTCTGAGTGAGCCCTCACAATTCTCTTGTCTGCAGTCTTCACAGATGGCCATGCCCCGCTGCGGGATGAATAAAGCCCTCCTGCTTCCCAGGGGCAGAAGCTCTTACCTTCTGAGCTATCTCCCCAGTCCCTTTTATAGTAGCCTTTAAACCTAAGACTGTATTGGTGCTTGTCTGTCAGCCTGAAACCAAATTATGAAGATACCAAGGGAGATAGAAAAGTAAGAAAACTATTCTCTGCCTCAGACAACTTTCCAGACAAGACATATTTAAATAAATGGGATAACTAGAGAAAAATATTACTTCATAATCAAGGACTAAATTGTAGGATGGTAGCAAAATAACCCTTTCTACATTCTGTATCATAAACATATCTGATTTGAAAGTTACTTGCATCTGATTAGATGCAGGTTCCTTAAGATGACTTCATGAGCATACTGATATGTTGGGATGTGTTTTAATGCTTTGACTTGGAAATGGGAGCATCAATATTTTGCCACATTGTTATACGATTGTTTACATATCAACCTGGCTTCTAAAGGGGCCTGGAGCTTGTTCAAAAGTTATGAGTGTATAAAGGATGCTATACTAGGTTTTCTAAAATTATGTGTTAGGAGAGACATAGTTATTTCAGAATTTAGTGATCAGGGATGACAACATAACTGTTTCTGGGTATGTCTTAATAGGACCAAGGTAGAAAGGCTTAGGGTTAGAACATAGTCCAATTATAGCTTCAAGGATTAGATAGTGCTGGGAAAAATAACATGGCCAGAAAGGATAAACTTGGAAGTAAGTCTAAATCTGTGCAAATCTCCACGGCAACATAAGAGATGATGTAGCTATAATTTGTTTCATTTACTTTTCATTTTGTACCTTGGGTTGTAAGTAGTGGATTGTCTCCGTGCTCTGCATGGAAATAGATGTCAGAGGACAAGGAGATTAAAGTATGGACAGAAGGTAATACCTTCCACGAACAGTGCAGATTAGAACCTTCTGTAGTAAGTAGCATCATTTTATCACACTGCACAACTACAGTGATTGGCTAGGATTAGTTGAGGAAGCTCAGTAGGGGGTTGAGTATTGTCATTCTAGACTGGAAAGTCTGAGATCAAGGTGCCAGCAGGTCTGGTGTCTGGTTGGCCCAATCCTCATAGAAAGCATGTCCCCTCAGGCCTCTTTGTCCTCACAGTCCCCTCAGGCCTCTTTGGTCACAACTGCCATTCACCTCCCAGGTATTCCACTTCCCAGCATCGGTGTACTGTGAATTCAGTTTCAGCACATGAATTTTAAGGAGATGCAAATATTCAGATGATGGCAATGAGCATGATTTGTGTGGAAGAAGTTGGTAAAGTGAATGGTTTCCACTTCAGGTGTAGATTGGTTGAGTGCAAAAGGGGTTGGAGGGGAGAGTGGTGGAACACAGAGAGTAAGTGTGGGCCTTTGATCAGCCTGATGCCTGATTGCGTCGCATCACAGGACTAGGTGTCTGATGCTCAGATGGACCTGGCTTGGGAATCGAGGATTGTTTTCCTCTGCTCCCAGCTGTAACTGATGACAAATCACCTTGCTGGGGAGAAGGAACATCAAGTAAAACCCACAGCAGAAACCCTTTCTTAGGAGGTAGACCGGTGATAGTATCATATAGGTTATAAATAGGAAATTGAATTGCTTCAGGATTATCACATGCTAGAGCTTGTTGGATATCTCCTTTTAGAAAATTATTTATTTATTTGTGTGTGTGTGTGTGTGTGTGTGTGTGTGTGTGTGTGTGTGAGAGAGAGAGAGAGAGAGAGAGAGAGAGAGAGAATGGGCATGGACATGCCAGGGCCTCTAGCCCCTGCAAACGAACTCCAGACTCATGTGCCACCTTGTTCATCTGGTTTATGTGGGCTCTAGTAAATTGAACCTGAGTCCTTGGGCTTTGCAGGCAAGTTCCTTAACTGCTGAGCCATATCTTCAGCCCAGGTATCTTTTTTTGAAAGTAGCCACAGAGGTGAAGAGAGCAAAAGAAAAACAGGACCTCTTCTCTTAATCCCCAGATGGACTTCCTGAGCTGCTTTTTGTAAAGGTGCGTTGCAGAGAGTATTTTTAGTGTAGCTTAATGAACACCCTCCTAAGTGGGATGAGCATGCAGTACCCTGGGGGTGGCAATGGTGCTGGCAGAGGCTGCAGAAGCAGCAGGTGCTGAGAGGTCCTGCAATCTCTAGCTCACTAGGGCTTCTGTAAATAATAGCATTTTTCACGCCTTGGGACTGAAGCTTGGCATCTCCAGCTTACTCTTGTGTGATGGTCACACTGTTCTTCACCTCAGTAGCGTTTATAGATGGCACCTTCTATTGAACAATAAAACTGGGTGGGACTGTGCCAGTAATGATAGATTGGGAGGCAGAAAGACAGGAAAAAGCTGCCAAGAAAGCCTGCCTTTTTGCAACTGAAAGATGGGTAAATATGAAGGCTTGATGAGAACATCCATCACCCACAGAGTTTGTGTGAAAGCTGTGAGAGGCTTTGGCAAGGACAAATGCCCCAGTATTACACAAAGTATGGGCTGGCCTGGTGGGAGAGCTTTGTGACCTGAAAGTTGGTCCCCTGTAGTGTTTATTCTAATGTAAACAGGGTCTAGTTCACACACCTGGTTGGGGCTTGGAAATGGCTCTGCCTTAATATTCACAGCATCTGTATGCTAAGGCTTGCATTATTTTCTTTACCCTGTGCTGATTATTACCAATGTGATTTGGAAGAAATAACAGACTCAAGGAAGATCAACATTATCAAAAAAGTAAAAGTCAAGTTTTTACCAACATGATTAATACATAAATGCCCACAAGACCCTTGTCACTATCTCAGGTGGAAGGTATGAGGGAGAGATAAGGAAAAAGAAAAATGATAAAAATTAAAATTGTTTTCTAGTTGAGTCGATAAAAGTGGTAGCAAAGGTATTATTTTGTCCCCTTGAGAATGACAGGAAGAGGGCAATAGGAAGATATTGGTCAACAGGGGCAAAACCACAAATGAAGAGTATATTCTGGAGTTCTACTACACATTAGAATGCCTAGAGATAACAACATTATGTGGACCATTTCAAAGTAGCATAAAGGATTTTGAGTGTTATTGCCATAAAGAAATATCATGTATGAGATGATGGATAGGAAGATCTAATTTTGATTATTACATAATATATACATGTTTTGAAACATTACACTGTAAATATGTGAAAGTATTATATTCAACTTAAAACAAGATAAAATAATTTTTAAAAGAAGAGATAAAGGTGTATAATAGAATGCTTATAATTCAAAGCTGCATACTTTTAACAACACTGTTTTGTCTCATGTGTGAAATTTTAAAATGTGTCTCATAACCCTCCTTTTTGATGGCATTTAAGATTTATATACACCAGATATTCTTTAGTTGGTCAGTTTGGCTGATGTGACATTATTTGGATTTAAAAATTGTTCCATAAGAAGTATTAGATATTTCGTTTTTGCTTTCTCTCATCTTAATTCTTCATTTTTTTTCTGTGATAAAGAACCTCTGGCTACTTATTTCTTTAGAGGCTTCTGTGATTCTCAGAGAAACAGTTTGTTACTCAGTCAACACCTTGTGAACAGTTTTTCATGTTCTGAAGTTTGTTTTTTACAAGTAGTTATGTTTGGCAATGCTATGTAGTATAGTTATTTTACCATGATACAAACACAGTGTAGACAATGGAAACTGAGCTGAGTCAGTTCTGTTTCATTCAAGTTCAAATTGCTAAACTTTCCTGGCTTGACCACAAAATGAAATCAAATTAAGGGGTTAGGGTTAACAAGAAAGTTATGAAGAGAACAAAATTATTAGAAAAGGACTAAAAAATGGTGAATAAGAACAAACAGATTGTCCATTTCATTGGAAAAGTGTTCCCAGGTTCTATGGGGACTTGAAGCATACAACACATTTCTTAAAATGTTATTGCTCTATCTCACTATAATTTTAGATTATTAAAATTTTGTAAAGAGAGCGTGGTTTCTGTGTAACTTTTTCCAGCTTCTTTTAATATTAACATTTTATGGTTTTATAGTTTAGAGATTATGATAAATAGGAGTCTATGTGTGATAGTTAGGTTTTGTTGTCAACTTGGATCTTTTTCATTATTTTGGTTGGGTCTCTGAGGATGTTTACAGGAAGACAGCCTCTCAGCAAGGGGCAGGATGTAAAGAAACTCAAAGAAGCTGGAAGTAAACATCCTTTCCTGTGTGGGCAGTGCAGGAAGGAAATTCCAGAGACTCAGGAAGCCATTAAGTCTGGAGAAGGGTTGTAAGACCCCGCCCTAAGCCTATATAAAGAGGAAGAAATTCTCTTTGGCCCTCCTGCCTGTTTGCTGTTTTGTGCGTGTGGTGTAGGTGATGGGTTTTTCTCTCTGCTCAGACCTGTGAAAAGAGGGCCAGCCTCTTTTGCTGTTAAGGAACTTCCCCTCAATCTGCAGTTT
>PVHP010015347.1:0-37761 GCA_004024765.1 Zapus hudsonius
CAGTGTCATCTCTGTGACTCAGTTTCCCTAATAGTATTAGTAACTTTTCTCATCTCTACGACTGCAGCGCCTGACAGAAACGACTGAAAGGAAGAAGGGTTTATTTCGGCTCATGGTTTGAAAGAGTACATCCATCCCCTAGGCAGAGTTGGTGAAGACAGAAGCATGAGGCTTGGACTCCTCACATCATGGTGGGTCAGGAAGCAGAGAGCCCAGGCAGGAAGTAGGTGAGGCTATATGCTTCAATGCCACACACCCCCCAGCAATGGATGACCTTCCTCCAGCTAGACCCCACCTTCTAAAGGTTCCACACCCACCCTAAACAGCACCAGCACCTGGAGGCCGTCTTCAAGCAGATAAGCCTGCGAGGGACATTTTAGATCTAAGCATAGCAATACGGAAGGTACCGATTCGTAGAAGATGGACACTCATGGCTGGCTTGTGTGGAACAGCTACATCATGAATTGGGCAATTTTTCTGTAGACCCTGACCGCTATTATGATGTCTTTTATAAACTTACAAAACAGTATGAGTTAACCTGGAGGGATGTTACCTTAATATTAGATCATAGTTTAACGTCTATCAAAAGACAAAAGGTGCAAACTGAAGCAATAGCAGTGGGGAGTGGCTATTTTGCTGCTCATACTGAGAACCATAATCCTGGGGATCCTACGATCCCCCTAGGGGCAGAAGCAGAACCCACAAACAGTGCTTCCTAACTGGGCAGAAAATGATATGGGGCATGGAACCAAAAGCATTTTATATACTGTATTTTAGGGGGAATTCATAGAGCTAAGATAAAACCTTTAAACTATGCTGTATTATCCATAATAATGCAAGGAGAACACGAACTAGAGACTTAAAGCAGCAATTAGAAGGCATAGTAACATAACTCCAGATACTATGGAGGAGGAAATTCTTCTTAAGGATAAATTCCTAACCCAGTCCACACCTGATATTTGTAAAAAGCTACAAAAGTTGATGGCTGAACCAAACAAAAACTTAGAGCAGTTGCTTCTATCTGCAACTTCTACTATAGTCAGGAAGCAGAAAAGGAAAGAAAGGAAGAAGAAAGGGAGGAAGGGGAAACAGAAAAGGAAAAAAAGGAAGGGTAAGCATCACCAGGAGATCATAGCAGTAAAGAACTCAAGGTGCTTTTCAGATGTCAACCAATGCAAGAGTGAGATAAGTCTCCACCCCTGTCACTGACATAACTCGCTTCCTAAGTGTCTTAACTAGTGTCTTAACCCACTGTGCCCAGTTCCTGCTACAGGAGCGGATCTTAAATCCAGCCTAAGGTGTGTTCAGAGTAGTTTGAGCTCTGCTGGTGCTTGTTGATCTCTCTCTCTCTCTCTATCTCTATCTCTCTCTCTTTTTCTCTCTGTCTGTCTGCCTCTCTGCTACATTGATGTGCGATGGGGTGAACCAGCTTCTTCAACCGTTGATGGTGCTTACCCTGGATTCTGTAAGTCTAAAATAAACCCTTTCCCCCCATAAACTGCTTCTGGTTGGGTGTTTGTCCTAGCAATGCGAAAGAAAAGTTTAATGCCTTTATATTATTTATTTATTTTGCCTTCACGCTTCATGATAAAATGTTGACAGGCCTAATATTATACAGGTTACATCAGCCACCGTCCTTTGCTTCTTGTACCACCTCTTAAACGATGTTCCTGAGGTCTTGGTGGCTATAATGGAAGATGTGTCACTTAGTGCTGAGCACTTAGCTGTTGTTTCTCAGCACTTGGATGAGTTGGCATCTGCCCTCTAGTTACCACCACCTGCAAAAAGAAGTTTCTCAGATCAAAAGTGAGAGCAGCATTTTCTTACCATAGTAATATGTAATATGAGCATAAATATAAGTATTTAGAGTGAAGCATGATGGGTACAACATGTCCAGTAGGCCAAACAGCACTGGTAGCTTCCTTCCCTCATCTATGGATTTCTAAGCCATAGGCTATTGAGTAGGCTTTCAGGGCCAGGAATGAATACTCGGCCACTGAGCAGGCCTCAAATCCAATCAGAGAAATTATATAACTAACAAGCCACCACTGCACCAAGTGGGCACATCTTGCCTGACTGGTCAGGTTGTATAGTTCATAGGGCTCACAGCTGGATAAGACTGTTGACTTTTCTCCCCAGCAGCCTGCACAGCACTTCCCAGCACTATGACAGCTAGTCAGCAAGGAGATGATTCCAGCTCAGTTCTAGTTTGAGTTCTCAGTGTCCTTCAACCGACTCGTGTGCTGTCTTCAGCAACGGGGTCTAGTTCTGGTGGTCAACCAAGAACCTGGGCAAGAGCATGTATTGTCTTATGGCACTCATTAGCTCCCCTGACCAACGACTCCCTGGAAAGTTTCCCAACCCTGGCACTGAGATTATCCTTTGACAACTTATGGCTTGAATTTTATTTTTTGATTACCTTAAAAAGAAGTCATTTTCCATATAGTTTATTCATATTGCCATTGGTTTTGATTAAATATCCCTACCCCTTCCTCTCTTCCATCCTCCTCCCCAACTCCCTTAGATATTTGTACCCCCAGTATTCTGTCTTTCTACTTATATATCAGCTACCCCTTCCCTTAAATCCTCCCCTTCCTTCCTTACCATGGCCCCTTTCTCACTTCTTGGCCTCTGCACTGACTTTTGCTCCCGCTTGCATACAAACCTAAAAGTGCAATGCTGGGATCCACATATGAGAGAGAACAGGCACTGTGTGTCTTTCTGCACCAGGGATGCCTCATTGAGCATCATTTCCAGCTCTGTCCATTTCTCTGCAATTTTCATGAAATTCACTGTGTGTGTGTAGCACATCTTCATTATCCATTCATCAGTTGATGGACATTTAACTTGATTCCATTTTTTAGAATAAGTATTGTGAATAGAGCAGCAATAAACATGGATGTGCATATGTCTCTAGAGTAAAGTGTAGACCCTTTAGGGTCTAAGTCTAACAGTGGTTACAGCTGGGTTATATGGTAGATCTATTTTTAATGTTTTGAGGAATCTCCACACTGATTTCCACATTGGGTGTAGCAATTTATAGTCCTACCAATGGTGATTAAGGGTTCCTCTTTTCCCACACCCTTGCCCACATTTGTTTGATTTCTTTATGATAGACAGTCTGAATGAAATGAGATGGAATCTCAAAATAGTTTTAATTTGCATTTCCCCTGTGTCTAAAGATGTTGAACTTTTTTGAGATTTTTTTTTTGGGCCATTTGTGCTTCTTTCTTTGAAAACACTCTGTTCAGCTCCATGTGTGATTGGATTTTTTTTAATCACTTAGCTTTGAGCTCTGTATGTATCCTAAATATTACTCCTCTGTCAGATATATAGCTGGTAAAGATTTTCTCTCATTCTGTAGGTTGTCTCTTGACTCAGTTGACAGTTTCCTTAGTGTACAATAATAGCTTTCTAGTTTCATGAAATTCCATATATTATTTGTTTATTTCTCTGGGCTACCAGGACCTCATTCAGGGTTTCATGTATTTCATTAAGGTGCTTGATCCACTTAAGTTAATTTTTTTTTTTTTGCAGAGTGAGAGGTAAGGGTCTAGATCCATAAATCTACATTGAGATGTCCAGTTTTCCCAGCACCATTTGTTGAAAATGCTGTCCCTTCTCCAATCTATGTTTTTGGCCTCTTTGTCAAAAATCAGGTAGCTGTAGTTACATATACTCATACCTAAATCCTTTATTCTATCCATCTGATCTATGTGTCTGTTTTTGTGCCAGTACAATGCTATTTGATTGCTTGAAATCAGGTGTGATGGTTAGGTTTTGTTGTCAACTTGATCTTTTTAATTATCTTGGGTAGGTTTCTGAGGATGTTTATAGGAAGGCAGCCTCTCAGTCGGGGGCAAGATGGAAAGACGCTCAAAGAAGCTAGAAGTAAACATCCTTTCCTGTGTGGGCAATGCAGGAAGGAAATTCCAGAGACTCAGGAAGTCATTAAGTCTAGGATAGAGTTGTAAGACCCCACCCTAAGGCTATATAAAGGGGAAGAAATTCTCTCCTTGGCCCCTCATGCCTGTTTGTTATTATGTTGGTGATGAAATTCTCTCTCTGCTTGAACCCGTGAAAGAGGGCCAGCCTCTTTTGCTGTTACGGAATTTCCCCTCAATCTGTAGTTACAATAAATATTTTCCTCCCCCAAATTGTGCCTGGTTTGAAGATTCATCCCAGCGGCATGTGGCTGACTACATCAGGTATGGTGGTAACTCCACCAATATTCTATTTGCTAAGGATCATTTTGGTTCTCTGGGGTTTTTTGTTACATTTGAAATTTAAGATTTTTATTCTGTCTCTGAAGTTTTTATTGTGATTATATAGAATTCATATATTGCTCTTTATAGGATAGCCATTTTAACTATAGTAATTCTTACACTCCAAGAGCATGGGAGACTTTTCCCTCTTCTACAATCCCTCCTCAATTTCTTCCTTTGCTGTTTTAAATTTTCATTTTAGAGGCCTTTCACTTCTTTGGTTAGAGGTACTCTGAGATACCTTTTGGCTATTGTGAGTAAACTGTTTCCCTGATTCCTTCCTCAGTATGTTTATCATTAGAATATAAGAAGGCTACTGAGTTTTGTATCATGCCACTTTGCTGAAAGTGTTTTATCAGCTCTAAGAATTTTCTAGTGGAGTTTAGCATGTCTTCTATATGGAATCACGTTATCTATAAATGGGGATAATATGCCTTCTTCCTTTCCAGTTTATATATTTTCAAAATATTTTTATTTGTTAATTTATTTGCAAGGAGAGAGAGGCATGTCAGGGCCTGCTGTCCACTGGAAATGAACTCCAGATGTATGTGCTACTTTGTGCACCTTGGCTTTAAATGAGTTCTGAGGAACTGAACCCAGGCTGTCAGACTTTTCAAGCGACTGTTTTTAACCACTGAGCCATCTCTCCAGCCCCACCCCTAATTTGTATTTCTTTTATTTCTTTCTCTTGTTTTCTTGCTCTATCAGCCCCCAACCCTAATTTATATTTCTTTTATTTCTTTCTCTTGTCTTCTTGCTCTAGCTAAGACTTCAAGTACAGACCTCTCTGGTTAAGATGGTAAAATAGGAATCTCACAAAAAACTGGTGGAAAAAAAAGGAGGCAACTAATGACTCTTTTCATTCTCTTTCTGCAAAAACCAAGATCCATAAGGAGTTTATTCCAGGTTAGACCCCTGCAGAGAGGCAGGAGGGGGCTGAAGTCAGGCAGTCAGGGGTGAGGATTGGAAGGAACTGGTAGCTGGAGGAAGGAAGAAGCTTCCTTTCCCCTCAGGCTTCTGGGAGGCCAGTCCACTCTGGGGGAGAGGCTCACTCTGGAGGAGGGACCTCCTCCTTTAGAGACCCACCCAAGATTACTGTGGATTACTACACAGGTCAATTTGACAATAAATTTAGCCATCACAGAGACAACCTTCTTTATCTTGTGGATTTGGGCTTGAATTTCTGTTTTGTTAGGAACTAGAACAGCCACATCTGCTTGTTTCCCAGGTTCACCGGCTTGGGCTGTCTTATTCCATCCTTCGACCTTAAGGTAGTGTTTGTCTTTGACCGTGAAATAAGTTTCTTGAAGACTGCAAAACAATGGATCCTTTTTTCTGCCAGTCTTTGTCTTTTCTTTGGGAAATTGAAGTTATTAATGTTCAGAGTCATCATTGATAAATGTGTGTTGATCCATGACGTATTGATGATATTGTTGAGTGTTGTGTTTTCTTGGTCTCTGTTTGCTTAACAAATGTTCTTGCTTTGGTTATTTTTTTTTCCTCCTATAGCGTCTTAAGTGTATATTCTCTATGTTAAGTATTCCATTCAGTGTCCTCTGCAAGGATGGCTTACTGCTCCTAATTCCTCTAGCCTGTTTTTTTTTTTTTAATCATGGAATGCTTTTCTTTCTCCTTTTATTATGAGAGATACTTTGCTGAGAGCAGTAGTTTGGGTTTGCAGTTGAGGTCTTTCAATACTTGAAATGCTTAAGCCTTTCGGGCTTTTAGCGTTAATGGATCTGCCTTTGTATGTGACAAGACATTTCTCTCTTGCAGCTTTTAGTGACCTTTCTTTGTTCTGTGGACTTAGTGCTTTTCTATAATAAGACATGGGGAATTCCTTTTCTGGCCAAGTTTATTTGGTTGGTACTCTGTAGGGTTCTTGTACCTGCCTGAGCATCTCTTTCCCGAAATCTGGGAAATTTTCTTCTATAATCTTAAGAAAAAGATTTTCTGTGCCATTGCCTGAAGCTCTCTTTCTTGTATGCCCATAGTTTGGGCATTTGTTTTTTTCAAAGGGTTTCACATTTCTCTCATGTTCCATTCATATGTTTTAGCTCGTCGGTTTTGACTAGTTGATCAAATTCCACTTGTCTTGGAGGCTTGATATTCGGTCTTCCACTCCATCCATTCTATTGGTGAAACTATACAAGAAGTTTTGGGTTTGACTTATTGTATTTTTCATTTCCAGATTTATTTCAGTTTCTTTTCTTGAGGATTTCTATCTCTTTACTGGGTTCCATTTTCACATCATGGTTAGTGTTGCAATTACCTTCTTGTTTCTGGGACAACACCCGACCAAAAGCAGCTGATGGGAGGAAAGATTTTTATTTTGGTTTATGAGCTCCAGGGGAAGCTTTGTGATGGCAGGGGAAAGAGCAGAGGCTGGTGGTCATCACTTCCTTGCCATGGACAACAGCAGCAAGAGATTGATCTGAGCAAAGGGGCTACAAGACCCCTAAGCCTGCCCCCGACAACACATCTCCACCTCCCAGATTGCCATCAGCTGGGGACCAAGCATTAAGAATACATGAGTGAAGAGAGGCATCTGATGCAAACAACTACAGTTATATTTCCTCATTTCATGTAGTTCTTTATTTAAATTTATTCATGATTTCATTCATGCCTTTATCCATGTTTTCTTTGAGTTCTTTGTGCACATTTATATCATTCTTTTGATCTAGGTAGCTCTTATGGGTGTTCTCTGCTATGGGATTGGTATTTCTTGGAGCAGATATATTTCCTGGGATTCTCATGTTACATTGAGACTCACTGATGTGAGGATAGTTAGTTGGACGGGTCTTTCTGTGCTGGAACAGTACTTGATATGCCTTTGTCTTCATTGTTCTCTGCTTTGTGGTGATACTTGGTTCTGCTTTATGGGCCAAGTAGTTGAACTGGTCTCGATTCAGTTGCTATTGTGCAGGAACATACACTTGGGTCCCCTTGGAAGTGGGAAGTATCTGGATGGAAACCTCAGCCCAGATCCCAGCCCCAGTGATGCTCCGTGGTAGAGTTAAAGTTCCTGACGATAGTCTGAGTGCTGAACACAATGATCATGCTGCAGTGTGAATGTCTTCGCAGGGTGAGGGGAAGAGGATTTGCACAGATCCCACTCATGACCTGATCACGCTGCTTGTCTCTCTACAATAATAGCCAGTGATGGTGGTGCAGGAGTTGGGGGGGAGTATTCATGCCCTTCACAAACCTGTCTCTCCACTGTGGGGTGGGGAGACTCCGAGGCCTAACAAACTTGTGTATTCCTCCACAATCTATTTTTTAATTTTTATCTAGTGTGTATAAATATCCATTTTACAAACAGAGAGGCTAGCAATGACATGTTCATGGCTTATGTCAAACCTACCATCACATTGGGGATAAAAAACTGAAGGGAGGCTGGGGAGATGGCTCAATGAATAAGACAGGCTTGCAAAGCCTGTCAGCCCGGGTTTGACCCCGGTACCCATGTAAGCCCAAATGTACAAAGTGATGCATGCATCTGGAGTTTGCAGTAGCAGGAGGCCCTGGCATCATGCCTCCCCTCTTTCTTAATAGCTCACTCACTCTGCTTTCTCTTTTTGTCTTTCTTTCTCAGAAAAATAAAATTAAAGAAAAAACAGAAGTAGGAAGACTTCATGTATTTCAAACACTTTAAGGTACTTCTATTCAAAATGATTTCCATTCCAAAAGTTACCTGACATGATGGGTGGTGACTCTTCTCCTATTGGTTCTTTCAAAATAGACTCTTTCTCTTCAGCAATAGACTAGAGGATTTTAAAGAAGGATAGTTAACTGTTGTATCTTCCCATCGTACACACTGAGTTTGTTTTCAAGATAAAACACAAAAGTGATTACCTTCAAGAGAGGAACTCTATCATCTGATGCTAAAAAGGAAAACGAAGCACAATCATTTCTAAGTAAATACAATACCAATCATACAACGAGTTAGGATGAAATTATATTCTCATTCTTATATTTCTGAGTTTTAGTCATTTTGAGGTCTTTTGTGATTTTTTTATTACAGGTCTGGACAACTGACAAACATATACTAATCAAAAAATATACTTCACCCTAGCATATATGTGTGTGTGTGTGTATTCATGAAAACACCTATGCAACATTTAATAAAAATAATGATTTTGGTATTCCACAAATGAACTAAAGTTCACTGTGTTTCCCAAATTCGATCTGTTTGATAAATCATCTGATTCTTTGAGTTTTATGAAATAAATACCAGCTTAAAAAAAACATACTTATCTTTATGTAAATAGCTAATGCATAATGTTAAGCGAAATAAGCCATCAAAGACAAACCAAATTGCCTCTCATATTTGGAATCTAGATTTATGTGTATAAAAGACGTGTAAGTAAAGAGGAACCTGTGGGAAGGGTACAAGTTTGAGGATTAAAGTAGTATAGTTTAATGAAGTTTAATGGAACAAAATACATGTATATATAAAAATATACTTAAACCCATTAAATTTTACACTTTAAAAATCATCTAAGGGGCTGGAGAGATTGCTCAGTGGTTAAGGTGCTTGCCTCCAGAGCCTGAGTACCTGGGTTCAATTCCCCAGTATCCATGTAAGCTCTGGTGTGCTCATACTCACTCTCTCTGTCTCTCTGCTTACAAATATATAAAAATAAAAATGTTTTTAAAACATCATTTAAAGCCAAGTGTGGCAGCACATGCCTTTAATCCCAGAACTAGGGAGAGAGAGATAGAAGGATTGCTGTGAGTTTGAGGCCAGGTCAGCCTGGGCTAGAGTGAGACTCTACCTCACAAAAAAAGCCAAAAATTTCATTTAAAGTTTTGAAAAGAATATATTTCTGAATTCAAATTAATCTCTTATGAATAAGTAATACCAACTCAACCTACATGCTAGAATCCTAATACTTAGATAGAGGTGAACTGAGTGGCTGTGATTTACCGCAATTCTAGAATTCCTTCCTCCTACCACTAATCCCTGAAACAGTAGTAAGTGTACCTTTGATTTGAAGGTAAATATATTGAAGTCATCTGAACTGAGTCTGTCAAGTTCCACCTTACGTGGCTTTCCAATCAGGAGTTCCCTTTTCTTTAGTAGTGTTGTCAGAATTATGATTTCTGTCTGTTCCTCTCTTTGCTTCTCCCAGGCTTTCTATTACCAATGCTCAGAAATAAAAGGAACTGTATTCTTCCTCCTGATCAGACTGTATCATGACTGATGACCTACTTGCTTGTTCTCTGCGTTTCTCTAAAATCCTATCCTGCTGCTCAGAGAGTGGATGAAGCATTGTCATTACCTTAGGACTTACAGAAAATGCAGAGCCCCTGTCGGTGAACTGCGTTGTCTATTTTTAACATCATTCTCGTGTTTCTGTAAATTTGGAGATCCACTGGTTTTTGTTGTTGTTGTTTTTGTTTTTGTTTTTATGAAGTCTACTGAAACATCCTGTGACCTTACACCCTGTGTCTGAATCTAGCCTGTAGCTCCTCCCTATCATGTCTTCCGTGGGTTTCCTGACCTCTCCACGGATGACTCTGTTTTTCTTCTATCCAATCTTTTCCTTTGTCCTCTATGTCACCACCCAGCAAAGCACACGACACTGAATTCTATATGTGTATGACAGACCACATCTATCTGCATTTGTTCTAGGTAAATTAAACATATCTCTGCATGATAAGGCACATCTTACTGATGCCTTTACAACAATGAGTCAAAAAGAAAGAGGCGAAAGATTGCTCTCTACTTCTCCAACAAGTCTTGTTATGGTAAGATCTCTCTCGATTTTCCCACATTCCAGACATCCTGCCCTTGATTTTCCTAGTGTTACTTTTTTCCACTCTCCAGAATACACACTTGGCTATGTGTCCTTCACTGACTCCCTATTCCTTCTTCCTTTGCTATGATTCACTCCCTCTGTTCATGTCCCTTCCTTACCCCCTACACTCCCTGGACATAAGCATCTGTAGATTTTTTTTACTGGAATTCTCAGGTTGAACAGTTATTGAAATATTATGTTATGTACAACTTTGGGACATTTTACTTCTCTTTGACATTACTATCCATTAAAAGGAAAACTTCTTTCAGCTTTTTAAATTTATCAGTGTTCATGTTAGAAGCAGACATTCTGTTTTTTCTAAAAACATTTTGATAAAATAAAAAGGCCCGTGAGTGAAGGAAGGTAGAAAAAAAATTAAGAAATTTAAATTTTTAAAATTTAAATTTTAATTTTAAAATTACAGAGAATGCTACCTGTAGACAAGACACGGCGGCTGCATTCAGACACTCAAAGCAGCTCAGCTACCTGCACCAGACCTTCAACTTTCCATCAAGGAGCTCCACCCCTCCCCCATAAGACACTGGCATTTTCCTTAGTGAAGCAGGTACCAGTAAATAGCTCAGGCTTCAGTCAGTAACCTACAGTCACCAATCCACACTCATTTAAATTCAGTGATCACATAAAATTAGGAGGGCTGTAAGTTAGGAAGAAAAGGGCTTCCGGTGTGAAACAGTAGAATAAGACAGTCATGGAGGGAGATGTGATCAGCATGCGCTACACACGTTAGGAGGCTATCAAAAAGTTCTTATGGTTTAGGAAACATGGAAGTCTTACTTTCTTTCCGATCACTTTTTCTACCTCTGTCTCTTCGATCTGGAACCCTAGCTGAATCTCCAGCACTCTTAATATCAACATGCTCAGGAACGTTCTGTCAAAGGTAACATTAAACGTGAGGTTCATGGAGTTAACTTAATTAGTTCAAGATATGTAAAGTTTAGATTTAAAAAGTAATTCTAGATAAAATAAATAATAGTCTTTAAATTTCAATATTTCTACACCAAGCCTTATACTCTAAACTCTAGGTCAAATCTATCATTTATCTCCGTGGGGCTCATGTCTCGGGAAACCAAGCATGAAGTATACAGGAAATCTAGTCATAGACAAGACCCTCACTCATGCTCAGATCTCATAAAAGGAACTGATTTCAGATTGTCTACCTTACATTCCATACCAAATCAAGAGACTTTCAAAGGATACATAAGTAAATAAATTACTATGAATATGCTTCTTTTTTGTTTGTTTGTTTTTTTCTTGTTATTGTTTTTTGAGGTAGGTCTCCCTCTAGCCCAGGCTGTCCTGGAATTCACTATGTAGTCTCAGGGTGGCCTTGAACTCAACGATCCTCCTACCTCTGCCTCCCGAGTGCTGGGATTAAAGGCGTGTGCCTCATGCTCAGTGAATATGCTTCTTTTTTTAAAAAAAAATATTTTATTTATTCATTTTCAAGCAGAGAGAGAGAGAGAGAGAGAGAGAGAGAGAGAGAGAGGAGAGTGCACCATGACCACCACCTTGTGGGTCTGGCTTATGTGGGACCTGGGGAATTGAACCCAGGGCCTTAGGCACTGGAGGCAAGTGACTTAACTGCTGAGCCATCTCTCCAGCCCGTGAATATGCTTCTTATATTAAACTATTAGCTCAGACATTTACAATACTTCTGATAACTGAAATTGTTTCAGTGTTAAAGTAGGACGTGTGGCTTGAAGAGAGAATTTGGCATCTTTTATGTTGAATGCAAACAGAACCATCTAGAAGCTTTTTCATTCAGGCGAAACAGGATGGACTGAGCAGTTTTGTTCATATAATGATACGGCATGTCTTCCTCCCTTGTCTGCCATTGTCACAGTCTGCAAAGCAGAGCGGGCACCTGATAACAAGATGGACTCAAGATCTAAACACTCACGACCTCATCAGGAAGAATTCGAGCATCAGGTGACTAGATTCCTAAGGGACGTGTCATGAATGAATGACCAAAGGTTGTCACAATCCAAGTTAGACAGCTTCCCCTTGCCAGTGTTTGGCACACCTTCCTGCCGCTGTTTGCAGTGCTGTGGCGGAGGTGATGTCCAGCCCTCTGCTCATGCCATCGTTTTCCCTGCCAGGATGGAGTCTCCCCTCGAGTCTGTAAGCCAAATAAACCCTTTCCTCCACAAGCCGCTTTTGCTTGGGTTCTTTTGGCGCAGCAACTAGAAAGCTGACTGCAACATATACTATCTGTCACTTCTTTCCTATTTATGGTATTTCTCTGGTTTTCCCTTTTAATTTCAACATAGTTCCTCAAGTTAACTCTCCTAAACCTCTACACAGTAAATATTGAAAGAGAATAACAATTTTAGAAATTGAATAGAATGAATAGACATCATGCATAATTGTGTTATAAACTTTGACTTTCCATAATAGATATCTAGTTGCCTGTTCACATTCATTTCTTTTTTTAAAAAAATATTTTATTTATTCATTTTCAAGCAGAGAGATACAGACAGAGAGAGAGAGAGAGAGAGAGAGAGAGAGAGAGAGAGAGAGAGCACCAGGGCCACCACCTTGTGGTTCTGGCTTATGTGGGTCCTGGGGAATTGAACCCAGGGCCTTAGGCACTGGAGGCAAGTGCCTTAACCGCTGAGCCATCTCTCCAGCCCGCACATTCATTTCTATATACAATGAAGAGAGGTTGAACACTACTATATTTTAACTACACAACTGGAATAAGAGCAGCAGGGAGATAGTTCAGTTGATAAAGTGCTTGTCTTGCAAGGATGAGGGCCTGAGTTTGATCCCCGGGACCCCACATAAATGCTGGGCATGATGGTTCATGCCTGCAATCTCAGTCCGAGAAGGAAGTTATAGGCCAATCCCTGAGGCCAGCCAGTCTAGTCTAATTTGTGAGCTTTGCATCAAGAAGAAACTCTATCTCAAAAAGAGGGGTATATGACATGCCTTAAAATGACACCAGAGGGTGTGCTCTGGTCCACACACACAAACAAAAGCACATGCACCTGCTTATGACCATACTTGTGCACCAGCATACATATACCATACACAGACTTACATGCAAAAACATAAACATAAGCAGAAACGAATTTCAGAGAAAATTAATTTCACAACTGAGCTTCTTACCTTGGCTTGAAAAGACTGGCCATTCTTGTTAGTGGCATGTCCTACAGTCCCAGAATTAGGATTTTTGAGAAGCCTATTACAGCAAAAGTATACAAGAAAAAAGTGTGTGAGCATGACACTGTAAAAACATTGATAAAAATTCCACTCTCTTCCTGTAAAAGAGTGTTTCTTAATTAATAGAAATATATGTTGGCTTATTTTACAAAGCTTTCAGTGACCTCTCTGTCTCCTCTAATTCATGATAAACATTCAGGGAAGACTGGCACTTTGTTACATACCAAACAGTAACAGCCAGTATATAGGCAGGGACTATTCTTCACATATTGTCTGCTCTGAATGACCAAAAAAAAAAAAAAAACTGGACTAATGGTGTGGTGGTTTGAATCAGATGTCCCCACCCCATAAACTCATGAGTTCTGAATGCTTTGTCCCTGACTGATAGAAGTTTGAGAGGTAGAGCCTTGGCGGAGAAGGTATGTTGCTAGGGGTGGACCTTGAGGTTTATTAGTCCCTAGTTAGCCAGCATTAGTTGGCTCACTCTCCTGCTGTTCTTTTCCACCTGCTGTGGCAAGGAGTGGTGTACAGCCTCTGCTCATGCCATGCTTTCCTTTGCATCATAAAGCCAAAATAAAAATTCCTCCAATCAGCTGCTTTATCCCAGCAATGAGAAGGTAACCAACCACAACAGAAAATTTGGTACCAGAGGAGATGGGTTATTACTGCTAGACACCTAACTGTGTAGTTCTTGGCCTTTTGAAACTGATTTGCAGGAGAAATAGAAAAAGATTTGAAACTTTAGCCTAAGAGACACCTTGAAGTGTTGCAAACAGAGTTTGATGGACCTATCTAGCCAAAGTTGAAAGACCTAAATACAGCAAGAACTCTGGACTGTGAAGGCTTGGCTTCTGAAAGGAAGATAGAGCTTCGTCTGCAGGCTGGGCTAGAGATAGTTTGTGTGAGAGGCTGGTAGCCTTCTTCCCATGTCATATGAACTTGAGTAAGGTTGAATTTAGAAGAAATGCACTGCGAAAGTTTCCGGCTAGAGACAATAGCTTGGCTTGACTGTAACTGCAAGATTAATACTGTTGAGATTGAGCCAGCTGTTCTACCTTAGAACAGCAGAAAGAATGCTGACTCTTGAAAATAGAAAGCCTGATACTGAAGGTGTTCCCCTGCTCTTCAAAGTCAGCTTAATTCCGCAATGGATTAACAAATTCTGTAGCCCACCTGGTACTATAGGAGTATAACAAATGCAGGAAAGAAAGGGATATTGGATTTGCAATGAAGTTTATTTTTTTAGAAATGACCACTGGGCAGTGTGAGACAGGGTTGTTGGAATCCCTACATGGAGGCTCGGTGGTTGCAGCGGAGACCTGAGGATTATTGAGATGCCAAGACTGAGGGACAGCTGCCAGGAAGATCTGCTGGTTCAGGATGGATTGTTCCCCAAGTTGTGAGCAGCCCAACTGGAGGGGTGGAGTTGGAACCCCAGAGACTTTTTCACTGGTTACACATGTTGGGCTTGGAGCTATAGGACTTGATGTTTGTCCTGTCTGTTTTAGATCTTGCACTGGTTCAATCTTCCCTTGTGTGGTGGTGTGAATCAGATGCCCCCCCCCCCAATTAACTCATGTGTTCTGAATGCTTGGTTTCCAGATGATGGCGGTTTTGGAGGTGGAACATTCCTGGGGAAGCTGTGTTTTTGGGGATCAGCTTATGTGTGTTATAGACAGAACCCCCTTGCCAGAACTCAGCTTTGTATCCTGCTGCTGTTTTCCACCTGCTGTGGCAGAGGTCATGTCCAGCCTCTCCTTGTGCCATGTATTTTTTTATGCCACCATGGAGCTTTCCCCCTTGAGGCTCTAAGCCAAAATAAACAATTTTTCTCCCATCAGCTGCTTTTGGTTAGGTGCTTTGTCCCAGCAACGAGAAGGTAACTATAATAAATGGTTACATAACTTGTGCTACCCTAACTGAAATAAACCTAAAATTGAATCAGAAATACTTAGCTGATATAATTTTTGAAAATAAAAGTAATGGAATGGAAAAAGTCAATTAAAAAACATTATATCAAAGAAAACTGAAGAAAAGACAAAATGAAATGAAATACTTCATTGAACTAAGGATGTGTTAGAATCCTGAAGGGAAAACCAAACCAAAAAGTCAGAAGTAGAGAAATCCATGAAAATATCTCCTTAATGATGCGAAGTATAATAAATGTCACATGGTTCACACTCAAATATTCTTTGCTTCCAAGAAAATAATTCCTCTCCTGAAATGGATCCTATGGCCACATTTAAGTGAGGCCAGCCCTAAAACTATTAATGCCATAAAAGAGGCCACTGGTTGAAAGGACGGGGACAACTGAACTCCAGCTGTACTTCTCAAGAAAGTTGTAAGCAGGTTAACACATAGATGTAACTTGGGACTGTCTCTGATATAGACCTCATCTGGATCCCAAGACTACACAATTCCTTCCATCTACGCAAGGGGTGGTCAATTCATGAGGACCCTGCTCTGAATGACAGCTGCCTAATCAATTAAAAAATAGGTGATGAGAGTGGCTGCTTTGCATATCTATCATCATGATTATAATGACAATTTTTTAATTAACCATAAAATATGGTGCCTATAACCAAAGAGAATACTAAACAAATGCTTGCTTTTCATCCGCTCATCATTCCCTAGGTCTTGACATACAAGCTTAGCAAATCTTCCCAATCTTACCTGGCTACTGACTTGGCCTTAGGACACTTCTCTTCTACGAAAGAAACATAGGAAATGCCTTTTAAGTCAACAAAAGAGACATATGCTATTAAGAATCTATGACTCTGTAGCCTTGTTGGAAAACCTTCCTTTGGGACCATCCCTGGAGAGTATTCTAAGGAGATATTGATAAAACCGCTGATTGGGTTGTTAATACATTCAGAATACTTCCTCTCTTGCTGGTGTCTCTTTGATAAAAGGAGAATATAATTTATGAAAATTAAAACTCTGTTATAATGACCGTCATTCTAACCTATGGAAAACTGGCACTAATGTAAAGTGGCGTGGTCACATAAGAAGCCAAGAGTGTCAGGTATCAGCTATGTCTGGGAAAAAAAATGACAATAGGAACCATCAGTAGAGAGTAGATTTGTTTGTTATCCCAGTATAGAGATTCTCCAAATATTCAGTAAAGCATTTCAGTTTGGGGTAAAAGACGCCATCACAAGGAAGCTAAATCTATGCACACTGTGTTTTGTAGGAAGGGAAAACATGGGAACAGACCAGGGACGATGGGTCTTGCCATAATTTTCCAGCTGTCAGTGAAGAGGAACCCAAGAGGCAGAGAAGCATCACTCACTTCAGATGGGCTTCTTAGGAAAAGATGCTAATAAGCTCCCATAATAGCGACCTTTCTCACTAGGTGGACAATTGTTATTAAAACAATATTTCTGCACCCAACGTGTTTACTATCATATCCTACATTGCTGAACAAAACAAAAGAAACAAGATGCTGGAGGTGCAGGTAAAAGCACCAGGCTATCACTGATCTTTGGCTAAATGGGCATCAAATTGCCCTCCACGGGGTTATGCTGATACCATAGGTTAGGGATGTTTTTGTTTTTCATTAGGAAAGCTAATGGTGTCGCATTGAGGGGGGAGACTCAAGGCTCTCCAATGTGACTAGAAGAAGGTGCTGAACACCAGGCAAGACAACCCTGTCACACGTGCCAGGAACATTGCAGAAAGATTGAGTGATGCTCTCTCTCCTTGCTAATCAGAGAAGATTCTTTCTCTATGGCGATGTTGCTAGACACTGAGGAGACTAAAATCTCATCCAAGTGTCGAAAATAAGTGACTGTTGAGAGACTGGAGAGAGAGATGGCTCAGTGGTTAAGATGCTTGCCTGCAAAACCTAATGACCAGGGTTTGATCCCCAGGATCCACGTAAAACCAGACGCACAAAGTGGCGCATGTGTCTGGAGTTTGCAGTGATATGCCCATTCTCTCTCTTTCTGTCTCTCTTCTCTCTGTCTCTCTCTGTCTCTGTTTGCAAATAAGAAAAATTTTCAAAGGCTGTTGAGAGCTCAGTGCTAAATGAGACTTCTCTTTTAGGCCCTCTAAGGCTCAGGGACTATTGCAGTAAAGTGGATGGATAGAATGTAGGAGCCATGGGGTGGGAAGGAGTATTTTGGGGCACTGTCCACCCAACATGAATGGTCTTGTGCATTCATGATCTTGCAGTGGTTGTTACCTCCCCACAAGACCTGCACAATGTTGAGTCCATCAACAATTTGACCCACAAGATGGAGAAGGACAAAAGGACTTGAGGAAGGACTCCGTGGAACAGGAGTGGGGAAAACAAAGGAGAATGATGGGAGGTGACCAAATTATAATATGTTCGTGTATAAAACACTCATCTTTTAAAAAGCTTGAAGGCCAGGCATGGTGATACACACCTTTAATCCCAACACTCGGGAGGCCGAGGTAGGATTGTTGTGAGTTTGAGACCAGCCTGGATTGCAGAGTGAGTTCTAGGGCAGCCCGTATTAGATTGAGACTCTTCTTCTTCCAAAAAAAAAATATATATATATACATATATGTATATATATACTAATAATAAACTTGGGTCCCTGTGTTCAATCCCTAATTCCACCCATAAAGGATTGGTTTTAAGTAAGAAAGCTTGGCCTGGTGATACAAGTCTATAATCTGAACAATTGGGATGTCAGTACAGGAGAATTAATTCAAGGTCAGCCTCAGCTGTAAGGTGGAACCTAGCTGGGCTGTTTGACACCATGTCTTAAAATTTTTTTTAAAAAAAGGTACTGAATTTAACTACTGCAATGTTTTATAGCAAGATGTAGTCAATTGAGATGACAGATAACTAAAGAAAATATGTTAAACAGATTATTTTAATGGCATGCTTAGGAAAAGATGAAAATCTTATGTTGTTTTAGTTATATTCATTATTTATTGACACATATAACTGTAGCAATATTCATTTAATAAATGTGATATATTCCTTGTTAAACAGAAAATCTCTTTTTATAAGTCCAAATTTGCTCTACTGTGACAACTGCATAACACGCAACATATTAATTTTAAAAGTCATTTCATTTATAAAAAGATAGGTAAGTCTTTCTAGGCCAAAATTAAATGCACCAACTTTTTTGTCAGTCAGATAATCCTGTCCGATTCATGCTTCATGTAACTAAAGTCTGAAATAGCTCTGACATGTAGATCCTAAGGAAGTAGATCAATGCAATTTACAGTGTTTTGCAATGCACCATTGGAATTATGATTTTCTTAGTCTGGCATTTTTGTGGCAGTTAGGACTATTGAGTAATTCATCATAAGCCTTACTTGGTCGGCGAGCTGCTTTCCTTTTAATATATCTTTCTTGATGATCCAAAATTATGCTTTTACTGCGAAGTGCAAAAAATGTGATAGATAAAATTAGTATTTTAATACTTATATGAGAAACAGTCCCTGATTATATTAGATTACCGAGAATATAAGAGTAGAGATTAACTCAATGGTCAGTGCTTGTTCATGGAGCACTAAACTTCCTGTTCCAGCTTTGGTACCTCATAAAATGGGATATGGTGGTACAGAGCCATAGTCCCAGCACTTGGGAGGTGGAGGCAGGAGGACCAGGAGTTCAAGGTCATACTTGGCTACACAGAGTTCAAAGTGAGCCTGGGATCCAGGAGACTTTGTCTCCATAAGTGAAAAATATGAAATAAACTAATAAAAAAATAAAATATGAATATGGCCAGCAATTTCAGAAGCACTAACTAGAAGCTTGTACTAGATGTTTAAAATCTGGGGCTCTAGATCCTTTGATTATTATTTCGTTTGTCTTTGACTGTGTGTGTTATGAACCGTGTGTATACGTATGTGTGCAGGTGTACATGCCCTCTGTGCACACCTGTATGTGCCAGAGGAGAGCATTGGGTGTCTTCCTCTTTCTGGTCACACATATCCACCTGTTTCCTTGGAACAGAGTTTCTTACTCAACCCAGTTCCCTCAGCCTCCTGTCAGCAAGGACGGGGATACAGATGTGCATGACAACATCCAGCTGCTGTTGACATGGGTGTTGGGTGGTCTTGGCCCTCTCAGGCCCCCCGTGCTTATGTAGTAAGCACTCTTAACCATTTAGTGACCTCCCCATGCTTCTTTTTATTAATCGTGGAATAGAAGAAGAAAAATGAAGTGAAAATGTCATAAAATAGGAAACAAAACAACTGAGCACAGAACCCAGGTGACTCCTGATGGCAGGAGGAGCCCTAGCTCTGGGAGGAATGGTCACTCTTATTGTACATGTTGCCTCCCATAAATTTGAAGTGTTATTTAAAAAAAAACTATTGGAGTGAAATTGGGAGGAGGAAGACTGGGGAGAAGAAGGTGATTGAGAAGCAACTCAAACAAATGGTATTTGGAAATGCCAGAATGAATAAAACTTAAATTTGCGTGTCAACTAAAAAAATCAAATAAATAATAATAATATTGTAATAATAATTTCACTGCTAGGTCACTATGAAGATTTAAAGTAATAATGTAAAAATGTAGACATAGAAATAGCAAAATAATAAAATAATTCACTTCCTAATACTGAACTGGTTTTAACTCCAAAATAAAATCCAATGTGTACTTCTTTGCTGTGTCTGTATAAATCCTGTAGCTATTCAGAAAATGCTAAGCCTTCATACTATAAAAATCCCTGAGCAGGAGGTATGGCTCAGTGATAGAAGACTCAAGTGAGATGCTGGCTCAGACATCAGCATTACCAAAACAAGTCCGCCTATGATGAATCTTAAACCCATTACTACCTCGAGAGTGTGTGCTTTGATTGGTTCCTGGTTGACAAACCAGATCAAGTCACTGCCATTCATAACAGGGAATGATCACCTGATGTGTAAGATGCCATAGTGAGCATTCTTTTGAACTAGTTCAATGTCAACTGGCACTTTGTGTAATGCAAACACTTACAAGGTGCATTGGCCTTCAACAGCATAACGTAGCACAGTCCAATCAAAGACATCTTTAGAGAAGAGGTCAATCCCTTTCTCAAGAAGTAGCTCGAACAACTCTGGTGAATTGCATCTCACGGCATACATGAGTGTGTTTCTAAAATAACAGAGGAATAGGTTCACTATTACAGAATCAATGAACTTAGTGAAAGCAACTTGGATATGTTTTACCAATTTCATATCTTGCCTACCTAGGTGAAATGGACCATTTATTAACAGACATGAGCATCAAGCAAGGCTTCATTTTGTAAACTATGTCTGAGGGTAAAGGAGAAAATAAGCAGGAAGTGTTTTGTCCCACGTGTACATTATGTAGAAGAATACCTGTGTTCATGATCTTTGATAGAAAATAACTCATTCGTCTGAAACAGGTAAGGTCTTAATGGGGAATTCTCTATTTTTTTCCCTAGTGTAATGCTATAGTATGGTTCCAAATCAACTGAAGGTCAAATGACTACAAACTATATCATTTAAACAATGATCATAATATGATTAAAATATGACTAATATAGTTCATAGTAGTTGCTGTTAGTGGTACCGATGACCACATAGCAAGTGGTGAATTTAGCATTATATAAAGAATCTTGTCACCATTCATGGACATTGTCCTCCTGTTCAAATCACATATCGATGATAACATTCTGAAGATGGCACACCTAACACCTGGGAATAAAATCCAGGTCTTGGAGGAATCTAAAGCCTTCTCTTTTACCACCTCTTATAAGTTCAACCCATTAAGTTTTATCCAACTAAAGCTATTTTTCTTTTTGTTTTCTTTTTCAATGCCTTGCAAGTATAAACACAAGTAATGGAGGGTAGAAGGAAACGACTGAACGGCATCTGGAATAACATCCAGGAGAATAGTTGTTGGAAGATTGTGATTTTCCACTTGTGTTTATGCTGAATTTATGGTGTGCTTACACAGCACTTTAAAGGGAGTGTATATAAGGAGAGGTGAAAATACTACAAAATGATTTTCATTTTGCATTACAAAGTCAATCTAAAAGATTAAACTAAAAGTCCATGCTTAAAAAAAAAAACAAAATCATTATGAAGTGAGTTAGCTAATGGAAGACCACGTGACCAACAAAGTCAGATTGTAAATAATACACATAGTGACTCTGACAAGGGGACCCGCTCAAATCCAGTAAAATCCCTGCTCCCTCTGAACTATTTCTGACCGCAGTGACTATTGCCACAGAATAGTCACAGAATGCCATGAGGTTTAAAAGAAACGGAAGTGACTTCACCTTTCATATTCATCTGCTGCTTTAACATTGGCTCCCTTATTGATTAAAACAGTTGCCGTCTTTGTGCTGTTTTCTCTGAGGGCCAGTAAGAGCGGTGTAAAGCCATCCTGCAGAACAACGAAACCCATTTATAATTCGAATATGCTATAATTCTCAGCCGCATTAACCCTCACACAAAAGACCCTGTGAACAGAAACATGTGATACAGTCAAGAGTCTTGCTTCCCACAGCTCTGCTCCTTCTCTCCGACATGTCTGTCTCCTGTCTTGAGCTGTCACGTGAAGCCCAGCCCTGGCCAAGGTGGACTTCACACCTACACTAGCCAAATCAAGCCAGGCTTTCTACGTGCTAGGGGACAAATTGGCTCCATTCCACTTTCGTATGTGGATCGTGAATTTAAACCGACACGTGCTTGGACCTCAGACAACACTGGTGGCATCTGCAGGGTACCAAGCAGAGAAGGGGCTCGTGGGAAAATGGGCTGGATTTTGTACAGGACGTTTGAAAGCCATGGGCCACACTGAGTTCATAATCCCTGTGTTTTCACTTTTGCTATGGGTGTGTTTTCCGATCTGTGAGTACAAAGCAAGCGTTTGCATATTACTATCATAGTTTACAGAAACCATCACTCCCTCAAAATATAGTTTAAGGGATGGGGAGGGGGGGCATTGGGGAATTGGGGATAACAACTCATTGTTTGCCCACTAAAGAATGTAACTCATTATGGACAATAAAAAATATAAATATAGTTTAAAATGCCAGAATGCCTAGGAGTTTCACAAGCACCTGAGGATTTGTGCACTCCCCCTGTATTCAAATTCTCCCCGAGTGATGTTGAAAGAGTTGTTAGTCACACGGAAATGCTGAAGCTACATTGTTAAGGTGGTTTTCATCTCTGTTGTTATACACTTGGTGGTTTTCGGTGTTTAGAACTGCCGGGCTTATGATACCTTGGCTTTATGAATTTAACACACACACACTGAGATTCCAACCACACAGCTGCAACCGACAAACAAGATCTGATACTCTTCTGATGGCTATAACTCTGCTGGTAATTGTCACTTCTGGATCACTTGACCTGAGTCATCAGGAGGCATGAAGGAGAATGAAAATGATTACATTTTCAAAGACTCTCTAAGAATGGCGAATCATGGGTGGCTGGAAGGAAAGAGGTTTATTCTATAAGCTGGTAATCATCAATGATAACACTCCTCTTATCTTCCTTTTAAAAAATGAGAGGAAGAGGCAAGTGAGGCTACCATTGTGGGAAAAGGTCCACTGGAAGGAAGTAGAACTTAATCAAATCCCAGCTCTTCTAGAGACGTTTTAGGGTTGTGCAGTCTAGGGACTTATCATTATTATCACCATCTATTCAGTGATTTCTTTCTCTAAGAGTTGTTTCAGAATTTCATGAAAATATTTTTAAATTGCCAAGCCCATGAATTATTAAATAAATGAAACTCTGCACAGTTCTGGTTGAAAACTAGAGAAACACACACACACAGCACACACAACTTCAGTCTCGTCTCTTATCCATCTGGGTAATTCTTTCAAACATTTGATGATTGAACTAAAAGGAAGGAGGAGTCAGGTCAACATTGAAAACTCTAATTTCTCTAATCAGGGCCAGAACAGGAAGCAACTTGATTTCAATGCACAAAAATGCAAATTGCACATCACCCTCCTCCCAGAGAGCACATTCCAGCAGAGTTTAGGCTTTCACTTAAGAGTGAAAAATTTCTCCTTCCAGAAATTATGCCACGGAGTCCTTTGGTCTTTTCGTCTGGTTTTCTGCTAAGTCACTGTCAATCTGATTTCCTCAGAGTCCTCCTAAAATTTATCTTTAAGCATGTTCCTAAGTAAATAACTTTCTTAAATTATGAGTTAGTACCTTCAAAACTGAGAAGCACTCTGCCAACACATATTAACTCATATTTTAAATTTGTATATGATTTTTTAAATGTTTATTTATTTATTTATTTAATGGAAAGAGTATGGGCACTCCAGAACTTCTTACCACTGCAAACAAACTCCAGATGCATGCACCACTTTGTGCATCTGGCTTTATGTGGGTACTGGGGAATCTAACCTGAGCCATCAGGCTTTGCAAGCAAGAACCTTTAACTGCTGAGCCAACTTCACAGCCCAACTCATATATTTTTTTAAATGTCCTCTTGGTATATTCCTTCAATTATCTACTTTCATAATGAACCTATGAATTTCTGATCAATTTCCTTTTGTATCTTTCCTTCTTCAGCCTTACATAACTGGAATAATTCACCAGCAGTGTGAAGATTTCCATTTCCCATAAATGCTTCTGTTATATTTGAGTTTTAAGATAAACTCACTTTTAAGAAAAAAAAAAGCTATTTTTTCCATTTGTGCTGCTGTACAAAATTTAGGGGGGAAAATGTGGAAAAGTTCAATGGAAAAGAAGCGTTTCATGGGGCTGTGGTTGTGGCTCAGCTGGGAGTGTTCTGGCCTGGCGTGCACAAGCAGTGGGGTCCATCCTCAGCACCCCAAAAATCTAGACGTGGTGGTTTAACACCTGGAATCCCAATACTTGGCAGATGGCATCAGGGGGATCAGGAGTTCAGGGTTATCTTTGGCTACATCAAATCTGAGGGCAGCCTGGGATACATGAGATCCTATCAGAGAGAGAGAAAGAGAGAGTTTTACTTTAAGAAATTCAATGCTTTCACAAATGCTTGTCATGAATGGAGGAATATATTCCAACACTTCTCCGAGATTCAGTATTCGAACTGATACTTTCAACAATTAAGTTCTTGAAATATTTTAATTCAGGGAATGCTTGGGTTTCGAACCCTGGAAAATTGGACCATACCTCCGCCACTGATAAACCAGATGCATTCCATCTATCTTGAAATGAAAGCTGGGTGAACTATACCTGGGTTTTCTGTTCGATATCCGCATTGCTTTGAAGCAGAACTTCAGTCATTTGTGAGTCACCGTTATATATGGCGTAGTGTAAAGCTGTGTTGCCACTGCTGTCCTTAATGTTGGCATCAGCTTGGTGATTTAACAGAATGCTTGCACACTTCCCTCTACAGCACTGGACAGCCTGTGAGCGTTACACCAAGAGACAGACATGGTCAGATCAAGGAATTCAAGGGAGACACCCCACAGCTTTCACCAAGCAGTTCTGGGTAAATATGTTTCTGTCGCAAGCATCTGAAGCAAATCCATCGCACACACACATCAATGGCTACCATCTACCTTCATGAGAGGTGTGACGCTGTTGTTGTCACGGGCGTTAATCTCACAATGACTCTTCACTAGGACGGTCACTGCTGCATCGCGACCATAAGCACAGGCAAAATGCAGAGGTGTCCTGAGGAAGTGAGAGGGGCTAATTCAATTATAGAGCTCTATTCCAAAATTCACAATCAGTCATGTAATTTTAGCATTAAATATCGGGTCATTCCTCTGCCTGCTAAACCAATATTTAACTTGCTCCTAAAGAGAGGACAATACTTAGGAGCTCTGATGACTCATTACAGAATGGAAAAGGCAGCATATTTATTTGACTGAATTCTTTGTGTGTGCTGTGAAGGGAACGCATGGCCTCCTTCATGCTGGGAGTGGCTTTTTGCATGGTGGGTGTAGGTTGAGCTTACCTTGGTTTTCTTTCTATTTGCATTATTTATTGGTGTGTACGGACGCATGGGCCACAGCATACGTGTAGAGGTCAGAAGACAACCTCAGGGTGTTTTTTTCTCTCCATCCAGTTTCTTTTGTTTCTCTTGACCCTGCTGCTTATAAGCTTCTGGCTTCTCCTTGCTCTGCCATTCATTGCAGAAAGCATATTGGAATGACAGATGTGTTCTCCACCTAGGGCCCTGCTTTACTAGGGTGCTGGGAGATCAACCTTGGCTGGCAGGCTTATAAGAAAGCATCCATGTCCCCAGTCCCCTTACCTTGGGTTTCAGTCCTATTGTAATCTAGATATCTCTTAGCCATTTTCATGCCACAGTTTCCTCATTTATAAAATCAGGATCAAATGATGAAATTTGTAGGGAAATGGACAGGTCTGAAAAAGATTGTGCCAACTGAGGTAACCCAGGCCCAGAAAGCTAAATGGTGCATGTTCCTTCTCATATATGAATCCTAGCTTCAAATATTGAGATTTGTATTTGAGCTGAAGTCCAAGTCAGTAGTAGAGGGGCTGGAGAGAAGCCACTAGTCTTCAAGGCAGAAGGACCCGAGTTCAGTCCTCCAGTACCCAGGTAAAGCCAGATGCACAAGATGGCACATGTACATGGAATTCCTCTGCAGTGGCTGGAGGCCCTGGAGTGCTCTCTCTCTCTCTCTCTCTCTCTCTCTCTCTCTCTCTCTCTCTCTCTCTCTCTCTCTCTCTCTCTCTCTCTCTCTCTCTCTCTCTCTCTCTCCCCCCCTGTGGGAGTGGATAATGCTCTGCCCAGAAGCCATAGATTGTTACTGAAACAATTTCAGTGCCAGAGGTGGGATACCCTCTAACTGTTGTTGGTTAAGGAGATCCATAATGCCCCTTAAAACATTACAGGTCATTGCCAAGGCTCTTGGTTGCCCACCAGAACTATAAGACCCGATGGCTGAAGATACCGCATGCTTGGGCTCAGTGAGAAATCAAGCTGGCTAAGCTGAAAACCTCCTCCCTGCGGACTAGCTGTCAGGATGCTGGAAAGAGCTATGTAGCCTGTTGGGGGAGAAAAGTTATCAATGGTCTTAGACAGCAGTGGACCCTGCAAGCTTTATAGCTAGCCAGCCAGACAAAATATACCAACTGGTGCAATGGTGGCATGTCTGTTGTGGAAGAAACCAACTGCTTTCTGATTGGACTTGAGGCCTCCTCCATGGGAGGCAATTCCTGCTCGGAATTGAAAACCCAGTCAAAAGCCTATGGCTGAGGAGGTCATAAGTCCTAGGGGGAAAACTATTACTACTGTCTGGCTAAATTGATATATTATGTCACCAAACTACCTTCTAAAGACTTGTAAGTTTATGCCCATATACATACTGCTATTCTCACTTTTAGTTAAAGAAGCTTCTCTTTGCAGATGGCAGTGACCACTGGGTCAATTCAAAACTCACATCCTTCAAGGCTCAGGGATTATTGTGGAAAAGGTGGCGGAAAGAATGCAAAAGCCAAAAGAAGGGGAAGAGTGTTTGCAATACTACCTTCCAGACCTCACAGCCTGGGGTGGGAAGAAAGCAGAACCAGGCCTCTCCTTTAGGCTCCCTGGCCCTGGGTCTCCCCCGCCCTGGCAACCCCGACCCCCTCGATGGCGCCTCAGCCCCTGGCCCTCCCCAGAGAGCCTAGTACCTTCCCTTGTAGTCCATGACATTCTTGAGGTCTTTGTCCAGCGTGATCATCACCTGCAGCTGGGCTGCATCCTTCTCGTTGGAGGCGGCTGCACGGTGAGCCTTCCCCACAGGTTTGTAGGTATGGTGGTACCTGGGACGTCTCTTCTGGGGATCAGAGAAATAGCCCACGAGGGCCCTTTGCTGGACATCGCAGAAGCCTAAGGGCGTCTTGTTCACATTACTGTTGCCAAAGATCTTCTTCATGACAGAGGCACCTGCAGGCCTCCCAGCCCCTCCCCTCCTCCTTCTCCTCCTCCTCCTCCTCGTCGACCTTCCACGCCCCTACCCTCCAACCCAATATCAGGTCTTCATGAAAACCAAGCCCCGAGGTCTCCACAGCAAGCTTGAGTGTTGGACCACTGCAGAAACCGTTGGCAGAACCCTGGTTGCCCAGCAACACTGGCAAACAGAAATGCGCATGTGCCACTGAGGAGCCCCCCTCCCCCAGCCAGGCCTAAGGCAGGGGTGTGATCCCCACGAGTAAGGATGCTCATGACTCATTCAAGGCCCTTTCGGCAAATCTGAGCTGCAAAGCACACCTGGGTTCCATCAGATGTCAATGGGAATTGATGTTTCTTTGGGGAAACGTTTCATTTCACAGTATTAGTACTTCTCAAGGCCTCTCCTTAGTCTGGTATTATATTTCCTTTTTTCAGTGTCTTCAAGTGTTTCATCTCTACACCTGGTGAAACCTTTCCTAACAATTTTATGCTTTTTTTAAACACAATTCTGAATGGGACATTATTCCTTATTTTCTCATCAAGCTCGTTATTGGAGTATATGAAAGCTACAGACTTCTATTGGTGAAATTCCCAATCAAGATTCCCAAGAACAGACAGGAGGACCAGGTTGAGTAGTAGGCTATCCAGGGTCCCCTGCTACAAGGACTGATCCAGACGGCCCACGGAGGAGGATATCCAGCTGACTGGGGATGGGGAGGGGGCATTGGGGAATTGGGGATAACAACTCATTGTTTGCCCACTGAATAATGTAACTCATTATGGACAATAAATATATATTTTAAAAAAAGATTCCCAAGGACATTCTCCAAAGAACTAGAAAGCAAAAAAAAAAAAAAATCCAAAAACTCACATGGAAACACAAAAGGCCACGCATAGCCAAAGCAATTCTAAGCAGAAAGAGCAAGGCTGGAAGTATTTCAATTCTGACCTAAAATTATATTAAAGCAATAGAGACAAAAATAGCCTGGAACTGGCATACAAACAGATGTAGAGGCCAGTAGAATAGAAGAGAGCATCCAGAAATCGCCCACACAGCTATCACCCAATTTTCCACAGAGGCATAGAAGCATGCACTGGAGAAGACAGAATGTTCCAGAAACAATGCTTGCATAACTGGATATCCACCTGCAGAAGAATGAAGTGAGATCCACATGTCTCACCCTGCACAAAGATCTAGCATCACTCAGGAGGCAGAGGTAGGAGGAACACTGGGAGTTCAAGGCCAGCCTGGGACTACAGAGTGAGATCCAGGTCAGCCTGGGCTAGAGTGAGACCCTACCTCCAAACAACAACAACAAAGCCTGAATGTCAAACCAGAAATGCTGAAACTGGAAGAAGAAAGTGATAGGGAAAACATGAGTGATTTTAATTCTTGACTCATACCAATAGATAGGTCATTCATAAACACACACAAAAAAATCAACAGAGACTTCAGAGTTAATTTACACTACATTTCAAATGGACTTAATAAGCATCTGCAGAATACTCCATCCAACAATTGCAGTGTTCTCCAAAATAGATCCCATCTTAGGCCATGAAGTAAGTCTTAATAAATACATAAGATTGAAGTAGTTGGCTGGAGAGATTGCTCAGTGGTTAAAAGTGCTTGCTTACAAAGCCTGATGGCCTGGGTTCACTTCCCCAGTACCCATGTAAAGCCAGATAAACAAAGCAGCATATGCATCTGGGGTTCATTGGCAGTGGCAAGAGGCCCTGAGCACCCGTTCATTCTCTCTCTCTCTCTCTCTCTCTCTCTCTCCTTGCAAATAAATAAATATTTTTAAAATGTTGAAATAATTATCAGATCATAATGGAATGAAACTTAAAATCAACAAATACATAATCATGGAAACTCTACAAGACACTTTTACACAATCAGTAGATCATTGAAGATCACACAGGAAACTCAAATTTTCCTACAACCATGTGAAACAAAAACACAAAATATCAGAACTTTTTGATATAGAAAAGGCAGTTCTAAGAGAGAAGATTATGAGTGCCTACATTTAAAAATCAAATATAATTTCCTCCAAATCTAGAACAAGATGATGGTTTTAGTTTCCCTTGGTATAATGTTGACTATAGGTTTGTCATATATGTCCTTTATTTCATTCCTGAGTTCTTCAGGACTCTTATCATGAACAGGTGTTGAGTTTTGTCAGAGGTCTTTCTACATTAGTTAAAATGACAATGTGATTTTTGTCTGTAAGTCTCTGTACTGTGTTAACACTTATTGATTTGCATATGTTGAACCATCCTTGCATCCCTGAAATAAAACAAACTTGGTCATGACACACAAAAAAATCAAAGACCAAACAAATATATCTCAAGGCCTTAGAATTAGAACAAGTTATGCACAAAAGCAACAGATTGAAAGAAATAATTATAATCAGTTTAAAGTTAATGAAATATGGTGTAAGAAACATTTCAAAGAATCAATAAAACAAAGAGTTGGTTCTTTGAAAACAAAAGATTAACAAATGACAAACCCTGAACCAAGCTAACAAAAAGAAATAAGACTCAAATTAACAGAATTAGAATCTGAAGGTGCAATACTACAACAGATATTACTGAGATATAGCGAATCATCTGGACTTATTTTGAAAACTTGTCCTCCAATAAATTAAAAATATAGGAGAAATGGATGACTTCCTAGACACGTATGGACTGCCAAAATTGAACCAAAAATGTTCTCCAGATCAACAGCAAGAGATTGATGCAATAACTTTTAAAAAGTGTCACCCATCCCAAAATCATGTGCCTCATGATTCCATCCTAGTCATGGGAAAATTGTTCAGCATATTTAAATCAATAAATAAAATACAGCATGGGCTGGAGAGATGGCTCAGAGGTTAAGGCACTTGCCTGCTAAGCCTAAGGACCTTAGTTCAATTCCCCAGTACCCACATCACATATAGCCAGATGCACAGGAGGTGAATGCATCTGGAGTTTGTTTGCAGTGGCTAGAGGCCCTGGTGTGCCAATAAGATATTCTCTCTCTCCCTCTTTCTCTCTCTCTCTCACCTCCCTCCCTCCCTCTTATAAATAAATAAATAAATAAAATATTTTAAAAATAAAATACAGCATATAACTATAATCAAGGACAAAAATTACATGATCTTTTCAATAGAGATGGAAAAGGCATCTACAAAATTCAGTCTGCTTTTATATTAAAAGCACTGAAGAACCTCTGTATAGATGGACCACCTCTCAAGATTATAAAGGCTACCTGTGACAACCCCATAGCCAACATCAGACTAAATGTCCACTCCACTGCTCTTTTTCAATATAGCACTTGAAATTTTAGTCAAAGCCACAAGGCAAGAAAATAAATAAAAGAGATAAATAGGAAAGGAAATAGAATTATTCATCTTTGTGGATGATATGATTCTATCTTCGAAACATCCTAAAGATTCCACCTAAATGCTTTTGTACCTGATAAACAAATTCAGCAAGTTATCATGATACAAAATCCATATAAAAATAATGCCAATGATGAAATGAAAAAGAAATCAGGAGACCAATCACATATACAGTAGCCTCAAAAATAATAAAATACCTAGGAATAAACCTAACCAAGGAGGGGTGGAAATCTCTACAATGAAAGCTGTAAAACATTGAATTAGGAAATTAAAGAGGACAATAGAGAATGGGAAGACACATGTTCATTGTTAATATTACTGGACAAAATTACTGAAAATTATTTAGAGACTCAATACATCTCCAACAAAATTCAGTGACTTTCTTCAGAAAAATAGAAAAAAAAAATCCAAAACTTCATATAAAAGCACGAAAGACACCTGATGCCCAAAGAAACATTGAGGAGATAGAGCAATGCTGGAAGTATCCAAATACCTAAATTCAATTTATTCTACAAAGCCACAATGATACAGTATGATACTGGCACACAAAAAAAATCAATATTGATTTAAAAAAAAAACAGAAGTAACCTAAGCACCTGCAGTCATCTGAATCACCACACAGGTGATAAAAATATACATTATAGAAGAGATAGCTTCTGTACCAGGTGCTGCTGGGACAACTGAATAGCCACATGTAAACGATGGAAACGAGGGCTGGAGAGATGGCTCAGCAGTTAAAGGACTTGCCTGCAAAGCCTAATGACCCAGGTTCAATTCCCCAGTACCCACATAAAGCCAGATGCACTAAGTGGCACGTGCATCTGGAGTTGGCAGTGGCTGGAGGCCCTGCCTGTTTCTCTTCTCTGTCTCTATCCAGCTTTCCAACCTATCATGTGTAAGTTCAAGGTGCATTTCAGCCCAAGTTTAGCCGCAGTGGTCTCTAACTCATGTTTTGGGAATGGAACCCAGGCCTGAAGGCTTTGCAACAAGCCCTCTCAACCGCTGAGCCATCTTCCCAGCCTAAACTCATGGTTTGGGATGTTATCCATCAATAAAGTATCCCCTGCCTTTTAGGAATTATTTGCATAATTTCTCTTCTATGGAGACTTTAGTGTTTATGCTTAATATCATTTCCAGGGAATGGGAAGAAGAGAAATAACTTGTTCAACACGTCACCTTACTTTAATCTCTCGGCAAACAAAAATCTCATTAGAAGCCAGGTGTGGTGGCGCACGCCTTTAATCCCAGCACTCAGGAGGCAGAGGTAGGAGGATTGCCGTGAGTTCAAGGCCACCCTGAGACTACAGAGTGAATTCCAGGTCAGCCTGGGGCTAGAGTGAGACCCTACATTGGAAAAACCAAAAAAAATCTCATTAGAAAGGTATCATAGATGGTAGTCAGATTAGATATAGATGATAGATAGATAGATAGACAGACAGACAGATGATAGATCTAGATAGATGACAGATAAATGGCTAGAGATAGATAGATGATAGAGAGATAGAAAGATATAGGTAGATAGATAGATAGATGATAGATAGATAGATAGATAGATGATAGATAGACAGACAGACAGACAGATAGATGATAGATCTAGATAGATGATAGATAAATGGATAGAGATAGATAGATAGATAGATAGATAGATAGATAGATAGATAGATAGATAGATAGAATATATATGATAGACAGATGAAGGTATTAATTTCACATTCCAGTAATCTTCTACCCAATTTCTGCTCCAGTGATAATGATGTGTGAACTGAAACCCTAGTGGAGCACAGACAGAGTTGCCAACTGTGCTCAGTGTGAAACTAGTGTTTTAGGACGTGTGTGTATTTTTGCTACAATGTGTCCCTGGAATTCAATCCAATGGCTCCATCTGTGCTTAACTGAAGAAGCAATGACCTGTCTCCACGTTAGAAGAACAGCTGTCCTAGAATCACAAATTTACCATAGATTGATCTTCCACATAACATCTTCAATGATCAATTGGACGATTGAAAAACAATTTAGGAGCTGGAGAGATGGCTCAGCATTTAAGGCATTTGCCTGCAAACCCTAACGACTCAAGTTGAATTCCCCAGTACTCAAGTAAAGCCAGATGCATAACATGGCACATGCATCCGGAGTTCATTTGCAGCAGCTAGAGGCCCTGGTGCACCCATCCTCTCTGTCTGTCTCTCTTCTCTTTACCTCTCTCTGCTTGCAAATAAATAGAAATATTTATTAAAACAATTTATTACATTATTCAGACTATAGATAAACAAGTGCTTTTTCATAGTATTGGTGGAAATAGCCTAATAGATATTTTCAGGGCCATTTAATTTAAAAGAAGTATATACTCACTTAACCCAGCATTCCAGGAGCAATTTCTCTTTTTTCTTTTTATTTATGATTTTCATATATGTACATAATATATTTTGATTCTAACCATCTCCCCATTATTTTCTTTTGTTCCCCCTCTCCCACATCCCTTCCACATAACCTCTTCTCCTCCAGCTAGGTTTTCTTCTAGTCTCATGTCTTCCTTCTGTTTTCCTTTTTGCCTTCCTTCATCATCCTTGATGACGCGTCGATGGACCCAATATTACATGTCCAAAAGTCAGTGTTTCAAAGCACTCCTCCCCGTCCTCTGATTCTTACATTCTTTCGGCCAACTCTTCTGCAATATGCCCTGAGCCTTGGTGGGTGTGGTAAGCATATCGCCTTTGGTGATGAGTTTTTAACTTCCACTTCTCAACACTTCCATGAGTCTTGAGTTTCCCCAGTAGTTACAACCATCTATAAGAAGAATCTTTTCTGACTGAATATGATATTTATGGACATAAACATCACTATTCGGAATGTCACTTGATGAGCACAGCATATCTATTTAAGCAAACAAGAGTAGTAGCTTTCCCCCAGGGACTATGACCTTCCTGACCATCAGTTTTTGACTAGATTTTCAGCACCTGGCATGAATTCCCTCCCATAGAGCGGGTCTCAAATCCGATCAGATAGCAGCTGGTTACCTCCACTATTGCACTGGTAGATACATCTTGCCAGGCTGGCCTGTGTGTAGCTCATAGGTCTGCTGCTGGGTAAGACAATGATTATTCTCCCCCAGCACCTTACAGAGCCCTTTCCAACACTGAATGTGACAGCTAGCCAACAGGGAGAAGGCTTCCTGCTCTGTTTCAGGTTGATTTCTCAGTGTCCTGCACCTGATGCATGTGGTGTCTTCAGCAATAGGGTCTTACTGTCTAGCTCTGCTAGGCAACCAAGAGCATTGGCAATGGCCTGTGTTAATTTGGGGGGGTCTCATGGGCCTCCCTAAACAGCGATTCACTGGGAGGTACCCCACCACTGGCACTTGGGTTTTCCTGTAAAAAGCTGTGTCTTTGAAGCACAGCAGTCTCCATTCCTGCAGGGTAGTTCTGCCCAAATTCTCAAAGATATATTTCTTATACATGTGTGCAAAGAGAAACTGTCACACCTGCACCCAAAGAATAATCAGAAAAAGTCCCATCGCAGCAGTATTTGGGGGATGGAGAGGAGAGAGGGATCACTTACACGTCTGTCCACAGGCCATAGTTAGACAAATTATGGTACATCATTAACATATATTGTTTTACTAGGGCTGCTGGGACCACACACACTGAGTTCCTTAACCAACAGAACGATTTTCCTGAAGTTCTGGCGGCTACAGATGAAGGTATCAGCAGGGTTCATCTCTTCTGAGGTTTGCTCCTCCATGGATCTTCAGATGGTCACCATCTCCCTGTGCGTTCACATAGTCTTCCCTCCATCTGTGTTATAATCTCCCCATCACAAGACCTTATTTAAACTTAATTCTCTCCTTATAAGACTCTTTTCCACATAGTCACATTCTGAGACACTGGGGCTTAGAATTTCAACCTATGAATCTTAAAGAACTAATTCAGCCCTTAACACTATGGAATGTTATGCCACGGTTAAGCGGAAGAGTGTTAGATGAACAGACATAGAAAGTTCTCTAAGACATCACGTGAAGTGGCCAAGTTTAAAGTGCAACTTGACCTGATTTACTTTAAAACCTCAATATTGGTTGAGATTTTAGAAGCTATCTCTAGGATGCTATGTGTTATGACTTCGGAAAACACATCTTGAAGTTTGATTCCTACTGTGAGGGCTGAAACTCAGTCTGAGTTTGCTATTTAGAGTCAGGGCCTTTGGGAGGGGATCAAGATTAGATAAGGTCATCAAGGTGAAGTTCCCATGATTAAATCTTTGTGGCTTTATAAGAAGAGGGTGATGGGCTGGAGAGAGGACTCAGCAGTTAAGTCACTTTCCTGAAGAGCCTAATGACCCAGGTTTGATTCTCCACTACCCACATAAAGCCAGATGCACAAAGTGGTGCAGGCATCTGGAGTTGGCCTCTTTGTTTCTTGTTTCTCAGTCTCTCTCTCTCTCTCTCTCTCTCTCTCTCTCTCTCTCTCCCTCTCTGCTTGCAAATAAATAAAATAAAAATTTTGAAATTATAAAAAGGAGGAAGAGAATCTATAAGATATGAATATACATGTACCCCTGTCCCTTGCTTTGTAATACTTGCACTATCTCTCAGGGTCGTGCTAGCAAGAAGGACATCAGTTGTAGTCTCTTGATCTTAGGCCAGAACTGTGATCAAAAGATAAAATAGCTCACCGGCCAATAGCATTGTGTTTTTAGCAACAGAAAACAGACTAATACAGTGGTAGAGGAGAAGGAAACCCTCCTTTCTGTCTTTATTCAATGCACAACTTGGAGTGGACCTTCACAGACTGTTTCTACACATATACAAACATGTACACTTCTAGACAGTCAGGTCATCATGGAATTTACTTTCCAGACCGCAAAACTTACAGGAGTGGAAGTGAGTGCTGGTTATAACTACACCTAGTAAGAGGCACAAACCAAGACTATACCAGAAAGCTCACAAGGAAAACCACTCTGCAAGTGCACGGGCTTTTCCGCCCTACACAGTGACCATATTATCCATAAAGCACTAGGACTCTTTCCCTCTAAGACATCCATCCTTACCAGTAAAGGTAGGTCTAGTTCACCTTGCCCTTGACATGGCAATGTATGTCATGGTAGAGTTGTAATTTAGCTTATTTAAACAATGTATTATTAGCCGGGCATGGTGGCGCACGCCTTTAGGATTGCTGTGAGTTCAAGGCCACCCTGAGACTACATAGTGAATTCCAGGTCAGCCTGGACTAGAGCGAGACCCTACCTCAAAAAAAAAAAAAAAACAAAAAAAAGCCAAAAATAAACAATGTATAATTGACACGAATAACCTATCAGATTGATTTTACAATCATTTTTGTTTCCATTAAAGTGCAATTTGTACACGGCGGAAGAAAAATAAGCAAACCACTTAGAAGCTTCTAGGATAGGATGCTGGAACTTTGTCTACATCTGTCCCTCCATCTTCTGAAATAATCACTTTTACCAGCTTCTAGTTCACTGTGCATGTGGTAGTTAATTTCATCACTTAAAATAATGCATTCATTTATTGATTTCCTGGTCTAAAATATTTAGTGTCTACATGAAAGATGAGAAGTGCAATCCATGTAGACTCCCTTCCACAACCTCTTCCTGCCGTCAAAACCTTTCTACAGGACAAATTAAAGCAATTAGAGCAAGCCTCTCCGAAAGATGAGTGATCACAGACTCCCAGAGCTATCTTGATTTAAAGTGCTTTCATGTGCGCTAATTTCTAACTGACAGAAAAATGGGGGAAACATCACAGAGAATTTTGAGACATGGGAACAGCCAATGGGGAGGCTCCCTTTCCAGGGTCAACTTTTCTGAGGTTTAGGGAGCAGCCTCAAACACAAGCTCATTCTTTCTGAGATGTTTCCAGACTAAATGGCATGACTGTGTGTGTGTGTGTGCTTATGTGCGAGTGTGCATGTGTGCACGTGCATGCACATATGTGTGTGCATGTGTGCATGCATGTGTGTGCGTGTGTGTGCTAGTGTGCATGTGTGAGCTAAGGGCTTTCTATAACCATGCATATCATCTTACCCACTTATACAGAGTATGAAGCAGGGAAGGTAAGATTCTCCTCAGAGTCCTCCATTCAGGTGTTCTAGCTAATGTACATTCTTAGATGTCACCTGCTTAAACCTAGTCGGTTTTACTGAAACCCTGATTTTCCTCTTTCCCTTGGAAGTGGGTTCTAGTAGAAAAGTTCCTCCCAGGGAAGGATGATGTACTCTCTATGCTTGTCACTGTAATTAGATTTACAAGTGAGTGATTGCATCAAAGGGAGTACAAATCTTTTCAATTAGCTTGATTTCATCCCTTCTATTAACTTAATAGAAGTCTCGGTCAGAGGAATCAACCAGGAATACTATGTCATTTGCTAATGAAAAAATTACATCAAAACAACATGAAGGCTATGACCCAGCAGAGTGTAACAATGCTACCAACATAGCACAGGAAGTCAGTTCTCGTTTGTTCCCAATGAAAGAAGAGGGAAGAAAGGCAGGGGAGGCAGGGAAGGAAATGCAGCTCAGTTAAGAGGATTGCTTGCCATCATACTTACTGATTAATATAATTAAAATATGCCTTGCCTGATCTTATCTCTTTAATGAAAGTAGATTGTAATGTCATATCCTGGCCTAGGCTCGCTCGCTCTCTCTCTCTCTCTCTCTCTCTCTCTCTCTCTCTCTCTCTCTCTCTCTGTGTGTGTGTGTGTGTGTGTGTGTGTGTGTGTCTTGACTATCTTGATTCTATAAAGCCTAATGTTTATATCCAGTTGGACCTGAGTGTACCTGTTGCTGGATAAAGGAACATTTTCACTGGGCTGAATGAGCATTTCTTTACTGACCATTCAGATCATATCTCTTGATATAAAACTGGTGGGTGCTGAGCAACCAAGAGGAACATTTTAACTTTGATAAGCTGATGTTTGTAAGCCGGGTAGATAGCTTTGAAGATAGGGCCATGGTTAGAATTTAGTGAAGCACTTCAATGAGGACGCTTTGTTTTTCTGTGAGAAAACAGAAGAGAATTGAAAGAAAGTGGTCTGTGTATTCTTACATGATGACTTTCAACTTACTTCCTCAGATGTTGAAACTTCATGTATGCATTGTATTCTAAAGTTGCTAAGAGAGGAGCCACCACAGTCATATCGGGGAGGATCCATAGGGAACCCAGCAGACAATGACAGATGAACAAGGGACCTATAACCACAGCCATTCAATCAACACAGGATAGGCCATTGAGACAGAAACCAAGGATTTTCGACACAAGGACCCCTAAGCTCGCAACATTAAAGCAGCCTTATTACTCACCCACCACGACTC
>PVHP010015348.1:0-37591 GCA_004024765.1 Zapus hudsonius
GAGGCTTCATTCTTAATTTTTAACCATATACATGATTTTTAAAAAAAACATTATCAATCAGTCTATTCAAAACTGATCTAATGATATCTAAGCCAGATGATGATTTTAAAATAAGAAACCTTCAGACAAGTAGTAATATATAATTCCAATAAAACACAAGTATAATTCTTATCGAAATGTTGTCCTATAGTACTGAGCGATATTTACAAGCAAACATGATCCAAACAGCACATGCAGATTCAGGGTAAGTAAACACCCTAACTCGAACTGCCAGTCGCACCTGGTCTCCACGGCAACAGATAATTTCTTCACAAAAAGGAGACCTACGTAAAATGAAAAATCATTCAATGGAGACATGAACATAGGCTTTACTTTATTTCCAACTAAGTCAGTATGTATGTATGCATTTTATTTATTTATTTTTAAATATTTTATTTATTTATTTATTTGAGAGGGGGGGGGAGAGAGAGAGGCAGATAGAGAATATAGGCGCACCAGGGCCTCCAAGCCACTGCAAATGAACTCCAGACACATGCGCCCTCTTGTGCATCTGGCTGTATATGGGCACTGGGGAATCGAACTCTGGTCCTTCTGCATTGCAGGCAAACGCCTTAACCGCTAAGCCATCTCTTCAGCCCTGTATGTATGCATTTATGGTTTTGTTGTTGTTTTTTTAATCAAAGGCAAGGGTCTCATTCTAGGGGAGGCTGACTTGGAACTCACTCTTAGAGGCCAGGCTGGTCTTGAACTCAGGGTGACCCTTTACCTTAGCCTCATGAGTACTGGGATAAATATCTTTAAATCAGGGCTGGAGAGATGGATCAGCAGTTAAGGTGCTTGCCTGCAAAGCCTAATGACCTCGGTTCAATTCTCCAGTACACACATAAAACCAGATGCACAGACTGGCGCATTCATCTGGAGTTCATTTGCTAGAGACCCTGGTGTGCCCATTCTCTCCGTCTCTCCCTCACTCTATCTGCAAATAAAAAAAAATATTTTAAGGGCTGGAGAGATGGCTCAGCAGTTAAGGCACTTGCCTCTAGTGCCTAAGGCCCCAGGTTCAATTCCCCAGGTCCCACATAAGCCAGACCCACAGGGTGGTGGCCCTGGTGCACTCTCTCTGTGTATCTCTGTGCTTGAAAATGAATAAATAAAAAAAAAATTAAAAAAAATATTTTAAAGACATTTCAAAATTGGGCTGGAGAGATGGCTCAGCGGTTAAGGCACTTGTCTCCAGTGCCTAAGGCCCCAGGTTCAATTCCTCAGTACCCACATAAGCCAGACCCACAAGGTGGTGGCCCTGGTGCTCTCTCTCTCTCTCTCTCTGCTTGAAAGTGGATAAAAAAAATTTCAAAATTATGTCTCTACTATTGATGGCTCAAAAATTTTGGTTGAGTTAAACTATACACTATCTCCTAATAGTTTTATAGAGTAAAATATAAAAACACTGAACACGGTATAATCAGAGATCCTGAACTAAGTAAATTTATAACAAAATGACTGGAAAAAATTTCCCAGACTATTCAAGGGCCCCGTTTCAGACCTAGCCAATCAAAATCTGTTGTTAAGTCACTATAGAAGCACCTATGTATTTATGTAGTCACTTCTAGTAATAGCAGACTAACTGGTTTTTGAGATTCTTAAGCCAAAAACATTTTATATTCCTTAAAATTATGAATCCAGGAGCTGGAGAGATAACTTAGCAGTTAAGGCAAAGTAGAAGGACCCGAGTTTGATTCCCCAGTGCCCACGTAAAGCCAGCTGCACAAGGTGGCACATGTATCTGGAATTTGTTTGCAGTGGCTGGAGGCCCTGTGTGCCCAATCTTTCTGTCTGCCTCTGTCTGTCTCTCATTCTCAAATAAATAAAATCAAATATGACTTCAGAAAGCCCTTACCGCAGACATGTAGCAAATGCACGCCTTGCATTCCTATATACAAAATGTATTGGGAACCCTTTAAATGTGTGCCCATCAGGTACAGCCCTCCTTATGGCATCTTGAAATTCTTCATTGCCTGCAGATATACTTGTCGTTCGCTCAAATTCATAAGAAGCCAAGGCTGGTGATAAAAGATAGGAAAGTTGATCTTCCCAAACAGTAGTGAGGCCAAGATCCTACAGCAATCAAAAGAGAACAAATAAGGGAAATAAATTAGTATTTTTAGAAGCAAGTAAATAAAAGTGATCTTTTGGGGCTGAAGAGATGGCTCTAGGGACTAGGGTTCAATTCCTTACAAGGTTCAAAACCCTTGTAAACCAGATGCACAAAGTGGTGCATGCACCTCGAATTTGTTTGCAGTGGCTTGAGGCCCTGGTGTGCCCATATTCTCTGTCTGTCTCTCTCTCTTTGTATCCCTCTGCTTACAAATAAATAAATAAATAAAAAAAAATCTTTTGTTTTTAGAGGCGATTTAACTTATTCCAGGGTGACCTTGAACTCATGATCCTCTTACCTTCCTAGAGCTGGGATTCCAGGCATGCACCATTTGTGCAGTGCTGGGGACTGAACCCAGGGCACTCAAACTAACATTATTAGACCCTTTGAAGTTAAATAAGATATTGTGCTGGAGAAATGGTTAAAGATGCTTATATTATAAATAAAATATAATCTAAAGAAGCAGATCCAGATTGAGACCTTGTCTCAAGGAAGCACACGGTAGGTGGTCTCCACTAGCCTCCACACAGTGCACACATCACACTACATGCACTGCAAAAGCAGCACAGAGTAGAGAGCCTTCATGAGCATCATGGCTTTTTGAATTTTTTTTTTTTTGCACACGGGTGCACACAGCATATGTTGGTGTCACCCTCAAGCATGCCATCTACCTCTTTTTGAGACAGGGTCTGATGCTCATCAATTAGGCTAGACTATCTAGCCAGGGGGTTGAATTCAGGTCCTCATGCTTGCAAGACACTTGACTGACCTAGCCCAAATAAAAACAAAATCTGATGACCTATAGTTACTCTTTTACTTCTATTCATCCTTACACTAATCAGAAGTATAAAAATTATGACAGCATCTAAAAACCTCTCCTTGCCAGGCAGAAAGCACGTGCCTGTAATCAGCACAAAGCACAGCACAAAGGAGACACAAAGGAATCACTGCCCAGTTTACATTAGAGAGTGTCAGGCCAGCCAGGATGTAGCAACAATCTCTTGCCACTTGCTCCTCCCACAAAATTAAAAAAAATTTCAAGCCGGGCACGGAGGTGCATGCCTTTAATCTCAGCACTTGGGAGGCAGAGGTAGGAGGATCAATTTCAGGATGCTTGCATGTTGTGGAATGCCTATTGTGATGGTTAAATTTGTTGTCAACTTGACCTGTTTAGTAATCCACAGTAATCTTGGGTGGGTCTCTGAGGTTGCTCAAAGGATTAATTCTTCCTCCTGAGTAGGCAGCCCTCACAGTAGGGGATATAAGGAAGCTCATGGGGAGGAACTCTCTCTCTTCCTCTCCCCCACCTGTTTTTGCTGGTGTGTGTGGTGTTGGTGATGGCTTCTCTTTCTGTTTGGACCTGTGAAAGGGGCCGTTCTCTTTCTGCATTATGGAACGTCGCCTGGATCTGTAACTTCCATAAATCCCTGCATCCCATAACTGTGCCTAGTTTGGAGGTTCATCCAAGTTTTATGGACTATTCTGATAAGAATTTGAAAATGCTAAAGTGCAGAGAAAATTGCATTTGGAGGCTTGGCTTATGAATTTCCCAAGGGAAAGAGACTACAAAGAACTTTATTGGAAATGCATTACTGAAATAAAGGCTGGATGCATTCTACTGCCCATGCCCAGAGTTTGATCAAGGTTGAATTTAAGTAATGGGCCGATGTGCTTGGCTAACAATACAGAGCTAAATTTTAAGATTTAAAGTTGGAAAAACTCAAAACAAGTTTAAAATTTACAGGCATGGAGACTGATTGCTAAAGGTGCTGTTGTTAAAGAGATCTTACCACGAATGAAGATGGCCCAACTGCTTTACGTTGAAACCGAGAAGGACTAAATGACAGACTGCAAACTCTTTAGGAAGGAGTTGAAAGGAAGGCACCTGTTCTTCAAGGCCATGATTTGTCTCTGAATTAACAACATGGCTGTGTCCTGCATACCTGGTTTGCTCTTGGAAGCATGAGAACTGTGTGTGGAGTGAGTCATGAAGTGCAGCAGTTCCAGTTGTTGTTGCTGAGATGTGGTACATGGAACAGGGTGTGAAGTCTCTGACAGGTCAGTGAAGCCATTGGAAGATGGACCGTGGCTCACAATGGACGATGTTTTGGATATATTAGGACTGTGCAAGGCCTACCATGGAGTGCTGTTGGCTAGGAATGGAAGTTTTCCAAGGTACTCAGCCAAGCTGGAGGGGCAGAATTAGAAAATCCTGAGCCTGTTAGCGACTGGTTGTGGTATCTGACTTGAACTGCAGATGTTTGATGTTTGCCTAATGGTTGTTGAGCTTGCATTGGTCTAGTCTCTCCTTGTTATGCCTCATAATAGTTGCAAACGTTTACTCTATGCCATTATATGTAAAAAGCATGTAACTTGTTTTTGTAAGGGGGAGATTATACATTTCTGGTTGTATGTGGGATAGTTATACCATGTTAGGCTGAATTATGATTTCATTACTGTCTTCATTTGGAAATTAAGTATTATGTAAAGAGATATGGTTTGATGTCAGATTGACAAGGGGTGGACTTGTGATAGTTAAGTTTCATTGTCAAATTGACCTGTTTAGTAATCCACAGTAATCTTGGGTGGGTCTCTGAGGTTCCTTATAGGAAGGATTAACTAAAGGAGGAGGTCCTTCCTCTAGAGTAGGCAGCCCTCTCAGTAGGGGGCAGGATGTAAGGGACCTCCAGAAGAAGTAACTCTTCCTCCACCCCTGCCTGTTTTTGCTGATGTGTATGTGTGTGGTGTTGGTGATGCCCCCCCATCTGTTTTGGCCATTATGGAACTTCCCCTGGATCTGAAACTTCTATAAATCCCTTCATTCCATAACTGTGTCTGGTCTGGAGATCCATCATAGCAGTGTGTGGCTGACTATGACACCTATAATCTCAGCATTTGGGAGCTGGTGATAAGAAGAGAGGAAACTGAGGTCACTCTCAGCTACACAGTAAGTGAGACAGCCTGTCTCAAAATAAATGTCAAATAAATATCAATCTTTTCCTGGCATCCACTAAAATACAAGCACTTAGCTAGATGTGGTAAGACATGAGATTATAATCTCAGCATTCAGGAGGCTGAGGCTGATTCCAAATTCGAGGCCAACCTATGTTCTACAGAGATCCTGACTCAAAAGAACAAAACAGCTGCTAGAGATGTGCTACCATTTGTGAGATCTCCAGCACTACTTCAAACCAAGCATGGTGTGGTGGCACACTCCTGTAATTCCAGCATGGGAGGATGGAGGAGGCAGCTGGATCAGAAATCCAAGGTCATCCTCATTTACACAGTGAGTGTGAGGCAGCCTGGTATACATGAGATTTTGTCTGAACGACGAAGTTTCGTAAAACAATCTCCAAAAATTTGCCTGCAGTCAGTGGAAAAAGCAATTATATCAATTCAACTCAACACTCAGTAAAAGTATTTTTATACTATAAGAGATTAAAAGGTTAAGCCAATATACTACAGGCCTAGAGGAAACTTAAAGCATTTTTTTTTTTTTTTAGGTAGGGTCTCACTCTAGCCCAAGCTGACCTGGAACTCATCCAGTCCCAGGCTGGCCTCAAACTCACAGTGATCCTCCTACCTTAGCCTCCTGAGTGCTGAGATTAAAGGCTTGAGCCACCACTCCCAGCAATTCATACACTTCTTTAAATGTTCAAAGGCAATTAGGATCACATTTATAACGCACTAAGTGAATTACTATTGCTCGCTAGACAAATGGAGTAAAAAACAAGCCGGGCATGGTGGCACACACCTTTAATCCCAGCACTCGGGAGGCAGAGGTAGGAGGATAGCAGTGAGTTCAAGGCCACCCTGAGACTACAGAGTGAATTCCAGGTCAGCCTGGGGGGGGGGAGAAGAGAGAGAGAGAGAGAGAGAGAGAGAGAGAGAGAGAGAGAGAGAGAGAGAGAGCGAGAGCCAGGAGTTTCTCTTTCCTTTGTGATGGTGCTGGACACTCAGGATGTTGTGGCTGTTGCAGCAAGCCCTCTATCACTGAACTCACTCCAAGCCCAAGATAAATTCTCAAAATATATTAGTCTCATCTTTTTTTTTTAGTCTCATCTTTTTTAATTAGTGTATTTTATGTCTTGCTTAAGGCCCTTTACAAAAGAAATACACATGGCCAATAAACAAGAGATTTGATCCTATCAATCAGGGGATGCAAATTTAAGCTAGAATGAGGATATCATTTTACATCTACTCACTTGAGTAAAATAGAATAATAGAATAACAGAAATAAGCCTGGGATAGGGAGAAAAGGGAAATAAAAAACATATAACCCAGTATCTTTAATGAAGTAATTATTTGAAAAAATGTCACAAAGAAGAAATAAAAAAAGTGGCTTTCAGCAAAAGTCTGACCCTCAGCTGTGAACAAATGCATCACTTTCCATTGTAGGAGGGAGTAATCATTTTAGAAGGTTTAGCTGACTTGGAAATAAAAGTCTCAGAACAATCTCTCCCGTCTTTCACGGCTACCATACTCAGAAAGGCTCCAAGAGAGAACAGTGACTGGCTCTATTTTACACACACACACACACACACACACACACACACACACAAAGTTAAACACATAAACAAAACAAAGGAAAAGAAATATGAAGTGTTTCCAAGTGTCTGGTGTTAGTTACCTTCCTGTGCTCCGACACCAGCAGCCTCAGCTGCATCTCTATCTCATTACTTGTGACCGAGGCGTCGATCGTGGACGCACACAGGGGTGGGAAGGGAGGAAGGGCTGTGGTAGCTCCTGGAGCACACACAGACTTAATTGCTTCTTCACTCATGGGTTTCCACTTGGATTCATCATTCAAATCAAATATGCAGGTCTCTACTGCATCTGAGGGTTGACAATTTCCCAGGAACATCTGATGATTGAAAACACAACCGATTGTCCGATATGGATATAATGGTTTGGGCTGCTCAGCAGGTGGATGCCCATCAGGATTAACAGGCCTGTGGATGTACCTAAAAATTCAAGCAAAACTTCATATAATGAGAATTCTGAACGATATCAGCAGAATCTTGTTAAGGTAAAAAAACAAAAATAAAAAAATCCCAACATTTAAGGTTACAATTACTTCCCAGGACCAAAGTTTAGTATTTGTTTTTCCTTTCTGTATCTCTAGGCTGATTCTTCTGTCCTAACTGTATGGCACATTTTGTAATAGGAAAAACCAACCTTATTCCTTTAACAATAGAAAATATTCAATGAAGCCAGGCATGGTGGCACATACCTTTGATTCGCTGTGAGTTCAAGGCCATCCTGAGACTACATAGTGAATTCCAGGTCAGCCTGGGCTAGAGTGAGACCCTACCTCGAAAAAAAAAAAAAACCAAACAGAAAAAAATTTTACCTGTATTTTAATACACTTGTAAACTTAAGTTGACTAACCTGTGTCCTGTTAAACTCTCCCAAAAAGTGATGGTTCCATCAGTTCCACAAGTCATCACCCATGCATGAGGTACTCCTTTCGCTTTGGTCCCAACACAGACGAAAGCTTCTAGTCCATAGCCAAGAAGAAGGCTGCAGAGAAGGTTAGCATGATCTTCACAATCACCCTAGAAGGAAAAATCAACGAAAACTGTAATTTAGTCATTCATTGTTTCCTTGTTAATTAACTAAATAAAAAAATTGCAATGAATAAAAATGTTCAAGTATACTCATCAGTCTGGTGTTAATCAAAAACAATGCTCAACAAAATGATCCCAATGATTGCTATCAGGGTAGGTTATATAATAATTTCTCTTCTATTTTCTACATTCTCATTAATACATGTTACTGGCTAGTTACTATTTTGTTTTATTGTTTTCAAACAGGGTCTCACTGTGCAAACCAGACTGGCCTGCTGCAGTCTCCACCTTGCTGCCTTGGGCTGAGGTCATAGACATGTGCCACCAAGGCCGATCCTTGTTATGTTACCAGAGTTCACTGCATAATATCCACAAAGCCCTCAGTTCGAACCCTAGAACCAGCACATAAATGAGACGAGATGGTGCATGTTTGTAACCCTAGCATTTGAAAGGTGGATGCATGAGGATCAGAAGTTCAACATCATCCTCAGTAACAGAGTTCAAGGCCAGGCTGGGATACATGAGACCCTGCCAAAATGAATAATAAATAAATATACATGTACACACACGTACAAAATTGTGCATAGAAAATATCTGATAATATGTTGTGAAAAACCATCATTGAAGTATTAAACAGAAGCCAGGCATGGTGGCACAAGCCTTTAATCCCACACTCAGAAAGCCAGCCCTGGGGCTGGAGAGATGGCTCAGCGGTTAAGGCACTTGCCTCCGGTGCCTAAGGACCCGGTTTCAATTCCCCAGGACCCACATAAGCCAGACCCACAAGGTGGTGGCCCTGGTGCTCTTCCCCTTTCTGTATTTCTCTCTGTGTATTTCTCTGCTTAAAAATGAATAAATAAAATATAAAAAAAAATAAAAAGAAAGCCAGCCCTGGGCTACACAGTGAGTTCTCTATTAGCTTGGGCTACAGTAAGACCCTGCCTCAAAAAGCAACAAAAAGCCGGGCGTGGTGGCGCACGCCTTTAATCCCTGGAACAAAACCCAAACCAAAAAATTTACACACTATGGCTATATATATGCATGTACAGATATGTATTTAAGACTAGGAAGATTACATGTAGCATGGAAAAACAACCATTTTTTTTTAATTAAAAAAAATTTTTTTTTGTTTTTCAACATAGGGTCTCGATCTAGTCCAGGCTGACCTGGAATTCACTATGTAGTCTCAGGGTGGCCTCGAACTCATGGGGATCCTCCTACCTCTGCCTCCGGAGTGCTGGGATTAAAGGCATGCGCCACCATGCCCGGCCTGTTTTTTTTTTTTTTTTAATAAGCTACTTTTAAAATTATTTATTTGTACCGGGTGTGGTGGCACACGCCTTTTATCCCAGCACTCGGGAGGCAGAGGTAGGAGGATCCCCATGAGTTCGAGGCCACCCTGAGACTACATAGTGAATTCCAGGTCAGCCTGGGCTAGAGTGAGACCTTACCTCGAAAAACAAACAAACAAACAAACAAACAAAATTTATTTGTAAGCAGAGAGAGACAGAGACAGGGACAAAGAGAAGACAGAGAGAATGGCATGCCAGGGCCTCCAGCTGCTGCAAAGGAACTCAATGCATGTGTCACTTTATGCATCTGGCTTTACGTGGATACTAGGGAATCAAACTTGGGTCCTCAGGCATTGTAGACAAGTGCTTTAACCACTAAGCCATTTCTCCAGCCCTATTTTATGTTTTTGGTTTTTTGAGGTCGGGTCTCACTCTAGCCTAGGCTGACCTGAAATTCACTATGTAGTCTCAGGCTGGCCTCAAACAGCGATCACCTTTAATGCCAGCATTTGGGAGGCTAATGTAGGATGACCACCGTGAGTTTGAGGCTAGCCTGCAAATTCCAGGTCAGCCTGGGCTAGAGTGAGACCCTACCTCGAAAAACCAAAAAAAAAAAAAAAAAAAAAAAGAATTTTAGCTCTTTTTCCTCGGCCTGCCAGGAAGATGGCGACATTCAGACTGAGCAAGCCTACCAAAACCAGCCTACCATCTTTCAAAACAAGAAGAGGGTGCTGCTTGGAGAAACTGACAAAGAGAAGCTCCCCCGGTACTACATCCATCTAGGCTTCAAGACGCCCAAAGAGGCCATCGAGGGCACCTACAGAGACAAGAAATGCCCCTTCACCAGTAATGTCTCCATCCGAGGGCGAATCCTGTCTGGTGTGGTCACCAAGATGAAGATGCAGAGGACCACTGTCATCTGGTGGGACTATCTCCATTACACGCGCAAGTACAATTGTTTGGAGAAGTGCCACAAGAACACGTCTGCACACTTGTTCCCCTGCTTCAGGGATGTGCAGATCAGCGACATGGTGACAGTGGGCGAGGGCTGGCCCCTGAGCAAGACTGTGCATTTCAACGTGCTCAAAGTCACCAAGGCTGCCGGCACCAAGAAGCAGTTCCAGAAGTTCTGACAACTCAAACCAAAATAAAACTTATTTTTCCACTCACAAAATAAATAAATAAATGAAAATAAAATAAAAAGAATGATAGAGACAAAATATTATTTGTATCTTATTTGTGATTACAGAAAAGATGATACACTTACTGAATGATAAATTGGGGATAAAAATCAGATGCTTTCTCCTTTACTATTGCAATGGCAACAAGTGTTCAACAAAATTATCTAAATACCTAATTTTCAAGGTTCTACCTTAAATTTCTTTTTTATTTTTTAATTTCTTTTTATTTATTTATTTTTGCTTTTTCGAGGTAGGGTCTTGCTCTAGCCCAGACTGACCTGGAATTCACTCTGTAGTCTCAGGGTGGCCTCGAACTCACGGTGATCCTCCCACGTCTGCCCGTGTGGGGATTAAATGCCTGTGCCATCATGCCCTGCCAAGGTTCTACCTTGCAACATGCATTTCTTTAAAAATGAATTAGTAAAATAAAAGAAAGAAGGACTGGAGAGATGGCTCAGCAGTTAAGGCACTTGCCTCCAGTGCCTAAGAACCTGGGTTCGATTCCCTAGTACCCACATAAGCCAGATGCACAAAGTGGCACATGCATCTGGAGTTCATTTGCAATGGCTGGAGGCCCTGGTGTGCCCATTCTCACTTTCTTTTTGTTTGCCTCTTTCTGTCTCTCAAATAAATAAGTTTTTAAAAAGCATACAACTTTGGAAGCTAATTAAAAAATATAATTAGACTCCCCCCTAAAAAAAAAAAACTATATAAAAAGCTGGGTGGGACAGCCTTTTAATCCCAGGAGGCAGAGGTGGGAGGATTGGAGAGTGAATTTCAGGTAAGCCTGGGCTAGAGTGAGACCCTACCTTGAAAAACCAAAAACAAACAAACAAACAAACAAACAAACAAACAAAATAGGGCTGAAGAGATGGCTTAGCAGTTAAGGTGTTTGCCTGCACTGCAGAAGGACCTGAGTTCGATTCCCCAGTGCCCATGTAAAGCCAGATGCACAAGAGGGTGCATGTGTCTGGAGTTCATTTGCAGTGGCTGGAGGCCCTGTTGTGCCCATTCTTCCCCTCCCTCTTCCCCCCTCTCTCAAATAAATAAATAATTAAAAAAAATAAATAAACAAAATAAAAGGCTGGAGAAATGGCTTAGCGGTTAAGGCATTTGCCTGCAAAGCAGAAGGACCTGAGTTCAATTCCCAAGGACCCATGTAAAGCCAGATGCATAAGGTGCACACGTGTCTGGAATTCATTTGTAGTGGCTAGAGTCCCTGGCCCACCCATTTGTGCTCTCTCTCTGTCTTTTTCTCTCCTTTCTCAAATAAATATTATGTAAAAATTAAAAATAAAATTTAAATATATCTATATGTATATATATTTTAATATTTTTTAAAAAACTATTTTATTTATTCATTTTCAAGCAGAGAGATACACAGAGAGAGAGAGAGAGAGAGAGAGAGAGAGAGAGAGAGAGAGAGAGAGAGAGAGAGAGAGCGCACACCAGGGCCACCACCTTGTGGGTCTGGCTTATGTGGGTACTGGGGAGTTGAAACGGGGGCCTCAGGCACTGGAGACAAGTGCCTTCACCGCTGAGCCATCTCTCCAGCCCTATATTTTAATATTTAAAATAGCTATTTTAAGTGTGTTCATGTTCATACATCAGGGTCTCTTGCTGCTGTAAACAAACACCTGTCTATCTTTATGTGGATGGCTGGGGAATTGAACCTGGGCTGACAGGTTTTGCAAACAAGCACTGTTACCCAATGAGCTAATGCACCAGCCTTCCCCCCCCTCCTTTTAAAGATTTTGAACAGAAATACCATGCATGGGTGGTTAATGCTGTCCTCAGAAGCCATAAATTATTAAATGAGAAGCCCAGTGACAGGGCAAAGACATTTCCCTAGAAATTATGACCTCCCTCCCAAGGTTCTAAAACAATACAAACTATTGCCACAGCTCTTGTCTGCCCAGCAGAACTATATGGTAAGTCCCTATTGCTAAACAAAGCACATGCTTTGTTTACAAGATAGAAACCAAGCTGGAACTGAGCTAGCTTTCATAGTATTGAAAGGTGATGGGGAGATAAGTCAACTAGTCTTCTGATAGGCAAGCATGGTGAAATAGTTTAACAAACTGAAACACTTCTTGGTTTGGGCAAAAAGTACACTTGAGCAACCTGTTGGGAACCTGGGACCTCCACCTGCATTATATGTGCATTAAACAGCACATATACCTCATTCCAAACAATGAAATAGGTTTCTCCTCCCCTAGTGACCATTATTCATGATCAGTTTCTGGACTAGTTTTGGGTACATAGCAGTAGGGTAAACTGTATCCTTTAGGTAAATTTTTAGGGGGACACTCTCATCATAGTATGCCTATGTCTAATTGGGCATACAAATGATTAAAAATGAGATGTATCATGGAAAGGTACATGAGTAGTAAAGGTTTATAACATAATCAAACCAGACGACCACTCAAAGTATACCCCTAGCAACTAGCCCATTCTCCCCTAAAAATCCAAGAACAACAAGGCATGGAGGCACACCTTTAACCCCAGCACGAGGGAGGCAGAGGTAGGAGGATGGCCATGAGTTTGAGGCCAGCCTGAGTCTACACAGTGAATTCCAGGTCAGCCTGGGATGGAGGGACCCTATTAAGAGAAGCCCCCGACACCTCACCTCATAGAGCTCTTTGCTTGGAAATGTATTTAAATCTTCACTCTCACTCTACCCTTATAAGGCTTTCTTGCTATTTGTATGTGCCTTTCTGCAATTCTTTGAGTAAGATGCCAAAAAAACTGGAAATACCCATAGACCACTGTTAATGGGGATAACCAACAGCTTCCTTATGAGATCTGGTTGGCCTCTCAGGAGGGAAGTCATGCCAGATCCAAAGCTCATGGCCAGGGAGGAAGGCCACAGACCAGAGGGAGGAACCTACTCCTGTCGCTTTGCTGTTATCAATATGTCTTCTAAATATTTCCATTTCTGCCTACAGAACTCTACAGTACTCTCAGCCTTGGACACAGGAGCTTCTTGTAGCAGTGAGTATTAGTTACTGTGAAGTCTTATAACTGGTCAAAGTGCTAAGAATAAATGAATGTTGAGGGCCCAGTCCTAAATGGGACACCTACATCAAATCCCTCTAAGGCTCAGGGAACATCACATCACAGAAGAGGAAAGGAAAGAGTGTTGTAGAATGTTATCTTCTGGATATGTCATGGCTACTGCACTTACAAACTCACAGCAGCTATGGTCACCCCCTCAAAACATGGACAAGACTGAGCCCATCAACATTCTGTCATGGATGGGGAAAGGGAACATGAGGCCTGACCCATCCCTGAAGATTTATAGGAAGTTACTGTGTGCCAGTCTACAAAATGCTGGGATGATGGGCATGAGCCCCCACATCCAGCTTTATAACTTTGATTCTGACAAGCACTGGTATGTCTCTATCTCATAGAAATCACATTCAGTTAAATGAGAAATTTCACAAGAAAACAGATGTCGGCTGGAGAGATGGCTCAGTGGTTAAGTCATTAGCCTACAAAGCTTAACTACCTGGGTTCGATTCTCCAGTACCCTCATAAAGCCAGATGCACACAGTGGCACATGCATCTGGAGTTTGTTTGCAGTGGCTAGAGGCCCTGGCATGGTCTCTCTCTCTCTGAAAATAAATAAATATTTAAAAAAGAAAACAGAGACACTAATTTTTCACTGTTTTGATATATGTTAGAAAATGGTAATATGAATTGTTCAAGTTGAAAGTATGTACATTTTTCCTGAATTAATTCTAGTATAAGTGTGGTATAAACTCAGAATAATTATGATGAACTACTATTTAATTCTGAATTCTGTGTATATGATACCTTGTTTCTACAGAGAAATGCCAGCAGAGTGCACCACTGTTCCTGTTTACCTCCTCCTCCGATAACAGGAGCTCTTTCATAACCAAGCACGTTAACAAATCTTGCTGCTTGCCTTGGAGTATCAAGAAGCCGTCCAGCTCGAAGTGGTTTAACATAAGAACAGACTGGTCTATTTATCCCATTTTCATCCTGGAGGAAGAAGAAAAAAATATATAATTACATATTAATAATTCTCACTATAACTTTTTTGTTTTTAACCTTTGACATGTGTGAGTGTGGGAATGTACATAGCACATTGCAGGTGTGGAGGTCAGAGCATGTTGTAGTTACCTTTTGCTGCTGTGACAAAACACCGAACCAAAAGCAGCTAATGGGGGAAAGGGTTTATCTTGTCTTATAGTTTCAAGGGGAAACTTCTTGACAGCAGGGAAAAAAAATGACAGAGCAGAGGCTGGACATCACTTCCTTGCCTGCCACAGCAGGTGCAAAACAGCAGCAAGAGGGTCAGGGGAAGGGATTCAGTAAAGGGGGGGGGTAATCAAAATTTAAGCTGTTATGAATAAGCCACATGGAAACCTACTTTTCTGGATAATGGTGCACCCAGAAGCCATAGGTTATTACTAGAAAACTGATGCCCCCAGAACATTACAGGCCATTGCCAAGGCTCCTGGTTGCCCACCAGAATGAGATGGTGAGACCCTATTGCTGAAGACCACATATGCTTGGGCTGCAGGTCACTGAGAAATCAAGCTGGAGCTGAGCTGGAAACCTCCTCCCTGTTAAGCAGTTGACAGAAAGCTGGCAAAAGCTATGGCTGCCTGCAGCCCTACGGGAGAGAGAAGTCATCAACGGTGGTGAACAGCAGTGGACCTTGCAAGCCTTAAGACGGGCCAGCCAGGCCAAATATGCCAACTGGGCCAATAGTGGCCCGTCTATTGTGGGGGAAACCAATTGCTCTCTAATTAGACTGGAGGCCCGCTCCATGGGAGGGAACACATGCCTGGTACTGAAGACCCAGTTAAAAGCCCCTGGCGGGGAAGTCATGAGCCCTAGGGAAGTAATGTCTGCAGTGGTCTGGCTAAATGCATATTATGCCCACCAAACTGCCTTGTAAGCACTTTTTAAATGTGTATACCCATATAATAATGCTACTCTCAATTTTTGTTAGAGAAGTCCATCCGATGCGGGTACTGGGGAATCGAACTAGGGTCCTTCTGCTTTGTAGGCAAACTCCTTAACTACTAAGCTATCTCTCCAACCCATTTTTGTTTTTTGAGGCAAGGTCTCACTCTAGCTCAGGCTGACCTAGAATTCATATGCAGTCTCTGGCTGGCCTCAAATGCATGGCAATCCTTCTACCTCTGCCTCCAGAGTGCTGGGACTAACGGCATGGGCCACCATGCCCAGCTCAAGGTTTTCATGTTTACTTGGGTTTTTCTGAGGTAGGATATCATGTTACTCAGGACTGCCTTCGACTCTTAATCTTCCTGCTTCCATCTCCCAAGTGCTAGGGTGACAGGCCTGTGCCACCACACCTGTGCCTCCACACCTGGCTCCAAAAAGGGTTTGAAAGCTAAGTGACTGATAGTAAAATAAACAAAGATTGTAGTATCCCTTGACCTACCCACCCAATATCAGAGATTATTACAAAAAACAGCATTTTGTGTGATAAACTTTTGTTTAAAATGAATACATTTTACAAATATAAATATTTACATATACAATACACTTCAAATATAGGTATGGCGTTTTTCTAATATAGTTTACAAACCTGTGCAAATATTTTAACCAGCCGTGAGTTGTGTGAAGGTCGAATTTGCAAATACTCTCTCCACCATTGCTTAGCATACACCAGAAATAATCGTTCTTTTTCTGCAGTTTTCTGACGTTCCAAGGCAAGCTTGAAAAAAAAAAAAAAAAGTCCTCAATTTCTACACAATGCCCTTAACTACGAGAACACACATAGCAATTCTTCCTTCCACAGCTGCCATCACCTTAATCTGAGCCAGCACCATCTTATGTCAAGGACCTCAACATTTCCCTGTTTCTACAATTACCTCAAAACTATAAGCAAAGTGACTGTTTTATTCTTCAAGATAGAAACGTTCAAGTAATGCATCGTGCTGTGTGATTCCTTGTTAGAAGCACTTGATCATCTCCACCACAGCAGAAACTACTTCCTGAGTCAATGAGTTCTGGCGCTAGTCCTGGGCATATACAGTACAGGCCCAATCCTAGCCTCTGCCTCTGGCCATTCAGACTTTCCCTACCACTTAACTCCTGCTGTTTTGCTCACTTACTTTCTACCAGAACATAGGCTTATAAGAACAAACTATCTGTCTGCCTTGTGCACTGTTATAGCCCTAAGACATGGCAAAAGACCTGGTATAACATCAGTTTGGGCTCAATAAGTATTTTTCATTTAAAAAGTTTTTAATAACAATGTAATTTTTTTTTTTGAGGTAGGGTCTCACTCTAGCCCAGGCTGACCTGGAATTTACTCTGTAGTCTCAGGTTGGCCTTGAACTCACATCGATCCTCCTACCTCAGCCTCCCGAGTGCTGGGATTAAAGGCGTGCGCCACCACGCCCGGTTAATAACAATGTAATTTTACCGAGAAAGTCTGATAAATTAGAAGCAGTTTACATATCAGAAACAGGAGGCAGAGGTAGGAGGATTGTTGTGTGAATTCTAGGTCAGCCTGGGCTAGCGTTAAGACCCTACACAAAAATACATAGGTAGATATGAAATAATACATATTATGACATGTGTAGAATACATTCAATATGCAAACAACAGAGCCGAGAGAAGGTGTCATAAAGCAATGTTAAGCTGGCTGGGATTGAGGCTGTCACTCAGTGGTAGAGCATGTTTAACAGATAGGTGTGCTCAAGCCACAACCAAAAAACCCCCAAAACCCTTTATTTGTCAATAAAAAAAAGAACTCAGCCAGGCATGGTGGTGCACACCTTTAATCCTAGCACTTGGGAGGCAACGGTAGGAGCATCCCAGTGAGTTCCAGGTCAGCTTGGGCTGTGGCCCTGCCTCAAAAATGACCCCCACCCAAAAAACAACCAACCTCATGAGGCATGGCAGCAATGACACATGCTTATAATCCTAGCACTCAAGAGGCTGAGGTAGAAAGATTGAGTTCAAGGCCAGGCTACATGAGACCCTGTCTCAAAAAAATCTAAATTATTTACTTCTTTCCACATTATATAAATTTATAGTATAACTGAAATTGTCATACATAAAACACAGGTGTGTATGTGCATGCATATATATTTATGATAGGTATGTGGTTTTAGGTGTAAATACCACTTATGGTAGACGTTAGACACCAGAGACCAAAGATGAGAATTCTGAAGAGGAAGAAAGAAATTATTTCAAAAGAAGAGGGCAGGATACTATTTTTCTTTATCTTTTTTTTTTTTAAATCTACTTGTAGGTATAATTTTTTTTTATTTTATTTATTCTATTTTTCTTTATCTTTATGTGACTGAAACAGCTTCCTGGTTTAACAATCTAAAACTGGGAAAACTTGCTTACAAAGCCTGCAGGCCTGGGTCCAATTCTCAAGGAACTCATGTAAAACTGGTGCAAAATGGTGATTGTTTCTGATAGTAAGAGGCTGTGACACACACAGACACACAAAGATAAATTCTTTTTTTTTTTTTTTTTCCTGAGGTAGGGTCTCGCTGTAGCCCAAGCTGATCTGGAATTGTGGTCTCGGGCAGCAATCCTACCTCTGAGTGCTGGGATTAAAGGTGTGCGCCACCATGACTGGCTCAACAAATAAAAAATTTTAAAGAAACCTGAGGAACCAAACAACAAAAAGTCTGGGGGTATACACCTCAGTGGCAGATCAGCTGACTAGCCAGTTTGGTGTTGCACACCTTTGATCCCCGAACTTGGGAGGCAGAAGTAGGAGGATCCCAATGAGTTCAAGGTCAGCCTTGGAAAACCAAATCGAAAAGACCAGCAAAAGCACAGATGGCAAATCCAGCTCAAAGGGCTGAAGTCACCAGGAAGACCTGACAGTGAATTAGGAAAGTGTTAAGTTAAGCTCTGGAACGCTTAGCAGAAATGACATAAAAACCAGACTCTCAGGAAGTGCCCTACGGATGCTGCACACACTCTTCAACTTTGTCCTTTGTTCTTTTCCTGGTTCCGGAGATAAAACCCAGGCTTGGCACATACTAAGCAAGCACTCCACCCCTGAGTTCTACCCCAGCACTAGCTTTTGTTTTATCTTGTTCCTCTGTTCTGGTTCCATTCAAAACTAGACAGTGGATTTCTGCAGGGAAACGAAGCTCCTGTGGGTGTGATGTGCGTGGGCGGAGGGTGAAGTCAGTCAGGGGTCTTCCTCTTCATTCTCCCTTTATTTACAGTCGGGGTCTCTCTTGCCCAGGGCACCTGTCTCACACCACCACATCTGCCCACCCAACACTCTTATGGTCCTGGGGTTTGGACTCTGACCCACACACTTGCCCAGCACTGCTTGTCCACTGAGCCGTCCCCCAGGCCCCTCCTTTATTATTTTTATTTTTATCCAAAAACTAATGAATAAATGGTTATTTTTCTAAAAAGAAAGTATTTTCTAGGATTAAAAGCTACTACAATGATAAGAAAAGCACAAAGAAGAGAATTACCTGTGTGTTCACTACTTCTTGAGATAATGTTTGGTTGAGTGGTGGGTACATCTCAAATTTTATGTTTAAAATTCCCACAGAAACTTTTGATTCTGTGCCTATAAATAAAAACAAATACTTAAAATTTCAGAACTTTTAGTACTATGTCAACTAAAGTCTAATTAAAATTATTTTAGTGCTTTCTTACTTAAATGGAATGACAATATTCAACATCACATTTAATACTTATATTAAATGAACAAAATCAATGCTATTTTTTACAATAGCATTTATTTACTTATAAGTCAGAATGTATTTATACTCTCTACTGCATGCAGTAATATCATTTACCCTTTCTTTCTTTTTTTTTTTTTTGGTTTTTCGAGGTAGGGTCTCACTCTAGTCCAGACTGACCTGGAATTCACTATGTAGTCTCAGGGTGGCCTTGAACTCATGGTGATCCTCCTACCTCTGCCTCCCAAGTGCTGGGATTAAAGGCGTGCGCTACCACGCCCGGCTCTATTTACCCTTTCTTACCCTATCACAAATAAGAACAAATTTTCACCCCATGTCATTTTCAAATATGACTTAACATAATAAATGAACAAAATTCACACTAGAACTATGCAGTATTTTATTCAATTAATCAGTATATATTTCCAGGTCATAGTGACTTTCATTTTAGGCCTATTTTTGAAGACAATAACTGGAAATCATTTCTGAAAATAAATCTCCTATGGAAAGATTTTTTTTCTTTTTATTTAAGGAAAAAAATTCTTTGTAAAGTCTGATTTAAAATCCAAAGTTGAGGGCTGGAGAGATGGCTCAGCGGGCAAGGCACTTGACTCTAGTGCCTGGGGCCCCGGGTTCAATTCCCCGAGACCCACATAGGCCAGACCCACAGGGTGGTGGCCCTGGTGTGTTTCTCTCTCTCTCTCTCTGCTTGAAAATGAATAAAAATTAAAAAAAAAAATCCAAAGTTGAGGCTTTACCCAGCTCCTGCCTTCTTGTGAGCAGGAGCTCTCTGTACTCTCATCTTTTCTTCTCTTAAGCACTGCAAGTTTTATCTATAATCTAATAAAAACCTCTCCAAACCTTAAAACAAAATCTGAATTACTAAAGCCTTCCTGTCACTGGCCAATTTTAACTCTATGAATATGCTGCAATACCAAAGCAACTCCATTATATGACACATATAAAACGCTTATTACATACAGGCAAAACACAAGATTCCCAGGAGAGTGATAAAACGTCCTTACTCCTCACTGATACCGACACTAAGCCACTTATCACTTCTCCCAAGTCTCCCTTGTCCACTGTAGACAGCTACAGGAACACCTACTCCATATTCTTCAAGAACCACTGGTACTAACCCAGCAGAATAGCAGACATATGTCATCCTAGCATGAGCAGGCTGGCTGGGACATACAGCCAGCATGAAGCCAGGCTAACGACACTGTAAGATCCTACCCAAGCCGGGCGTGGTGGTGCATGCCTTTCATCCCAGCACTTGGGAGGCAGAGGTAGGAGGATCGCTGTGAGTTCAAGGCCACCCTGAGACTACAGAGTGAATTCCAGGTCAGCCTGGCCTAGAGCGAGACTCTACCTCAAAAAACCAAAACAAAAAAAAATAAATAAAAAGATCCTACCCAAAAGAGCAAAAAATAAAAACCCTTCCCCTCTACTTGTAGTGATGGAGACACACTATATTCTAGACTGTGCTCTTGAGTGTTTTGCTTATGTGTATTTAGGTTTCAAAAAGTTTTATTTTCCTCTATAGCCTTATATTTATACAAGTAAACAAAATAAAACTTAAAACCATCAATACTTCTACCGTCATTTTCCAAAGAAAAAGACTTTCCTGGGCTGGAGAGATGGCTCAATAGTTAAGGTGCTTGCCTATAAAACCTAACGACCCGAGTTCAATTCCCCAATACCCAAATAAAGCAAAATACAGAAGGGGCACATACATCTGGAGTTTGTTTGCAGCAGCTAGAGGCCCTGGTATACTCATTTTCATTTTCTCTCTTTCTCCTTGCAAATAAATAAATAAATAGGTATTTTCCCCCTTAAGATATGTCAGATTGACTCTGAAATACTATACTGGCTTAGTTTTTTTTTTTTTTTTTGGTTTTTCGAGGTAGGGTCTCACTCTAGGCCAGGCTGACCTGGAATTCACTATGTAGTCTCAGGGTGGCCTTGAACTCACGGTGATCCTCCTACCTCTGCCTCCCAAGTGCTGGGATTAAAGGCGTGCGCCACCACGTCCAGCTTGGCTTGTTTTTTAAGACATTACCTAAATCTACTTACTACTCAAATTCTAATGAAATTCTGTTTTAGAGGGTTCTCTCTTGCCTTAAAAAGCCACTCAGAAGATATAAACTGTATTTGCAGTGTCTATAAAAAGGTAACAGTGACACTAATCATCATACCTACACCCATAAGCTCCACAGTCAGATTGGTCACTCCATTTTCTGAGCCCAGAACTGATCGCCATTCCAGAAAATAGGATGCTACTAAGGTGGTCTCTCCAAATATGTCTGTTTTGATTAGCACCATGTGAATTGGATCACTTATTGATAGCATTGTTGTGGAATCAGCCATTCTAGTTCCATCACCTAGCAGCAGTACAAACCAAACAAAAATACACATTAATATCGTCAGGGAACACAGAAGGTTACAGGCTGAGGATGCAGTCCATTGACAGAGTAACTGCCTAGCATGCCCAAGGCTCTGGATTCAATACTCAGTACCACACACATACTCACTAACATTACTGAAAATTATGAGGGCTGAAGAGATGGCTTAGCGGCTAAGGCGTTTGCCTGCAATGCAGAAGGACCAGAGTTCGATTCCCCAGTGCCCATATACAGCCAGATGCACAGGAGGGCGCATGTGTCTGGAGTTCATTTGCAGTGGCTTGGAGGCCCTGGTGTGCCTGTATTCTCTGTCTGCCTCTCTCTCTCTCTCTCTCTCTCTCTCTAAGAAATAAGTAAAATATTTTTTAAAAAAAGAAAATTATATGAAAGAATAAACTTATATGAAACCAGATAATAATTTGGTAATGTCTCAGAAAGCAAGCCAAAGGCTAGGAATAAAAGTAGTCCTGGACCAGGCATGGTGGCACATGCCCTTGATCCCAGCACTTGGGAGGCAGAGTTAGGAGGATCACCATGAGTTTGAGGCCACCCTGAGACTACATAGTGAATTCCAGGACAGCCTGGGCTAGAGGGACCCTACCTCAAAAAACAAAACAAATCAAACAAAAAAGAACCAACATAAATGAATGCCAACATCAATCCTCAAATTACTTCTTTTCTTGAACCTCCAGAAAATTACCACTGTATTACCTATACAAAACTAAAAGATTCGGGCTGGAGAGATGGCTCAGGGGTTAAGGCACTTGCCTCCAGTGCCTAAGGCCCTGGGTTCAATTCCCCAGGACCCACATAAGCCAGACCCACAAGGTGTGGCCCTGATGCGCATGCTCTCTCTATCTCCCCCTCTCTCTCTGTATCTCTCTGCTTGAAAATGAATAAAATACACACACACAAAAAAAAGCTAAAAGATTCAACACCCTGAGCTGTCAATTTATCCACTTAACAATTTTTATTGAGAAAAAAACATAAAAATATATTCAATATGTTTTAAAGTCTAAAATTATTAAGGCATAATTTTGCAATTTTACTTAGTGTATAATTAGAAAGCTTCTAGGTTGACAAGGTAAATACATCAAATGCCTTTATTCACATCTAATCTTCTGGCTTTGGGGGGGGGGAGTCAAGGTCTCACTCTGTAGTTCAGCTTGTCATCAAACTGGCTATTCTCCAGCCATCGCCTCCCAGATGATGGGAACATAAGCATGAGCCACCACGCATAGCTTTAAACTTGAAACTCAGGGGCTAGGGAGATAGCTCAGCAGTCCAAGGCACTTTCTTGCAGAGCTTGCCTGCTTGGGTTTAAGTCCCCAGGTACCCATATAAAGCTGGACACAAAAAGGGACATATGTGTCTACCATTTCTTTGCGGCATGAAGAGATCCTGGAGTGTGCAAAAATACTAATAAATTAAGAAAACCTAAGACAAACTTGTAAAGGTGAGCATGGAGGCGCATGCTTGTAATTCCTTGGGAAATGGAGTCAAGAGGGTTAGCAGCTTAAGGCCAGCCTTCGCCGCTCCAGCACAGCCTCAGCACATGCTTAGCCTACTGTCGACACAATAGGCACTGAAGTGGGGTTTTATTTAGGCAAAGAACCAGTAAATAAGATGTAAGACAATGATAATTAATCCTTAGGGAAAGTTAACTGGCAAATAGACAATAAAGCAGAAAGATGGCAGAAGTCATTTCAACAAGAAACGGCAAAGGGACAAAATGAAGAGTAGAGGGCTGGAGAGATGGCTCAGCAGTTAAGACACTTGTCTCTGGTGCCGAAGGCCGTGGGTTCAATTCCCCAGTACCCACATAAGCCAGACCCACAAGGTGGTGGCCCTGGTTCTCTCTCTCTCCTCTCTCATTTCTCTGCTTGAAAATGACTAAATAAATTTTTTTTTTTTAAAAAAAAATGAAGAGAAGAGAGGTATCTACCACGATTTCTCTCTGTAGTACAAGCTCTTGTAGTTGTTTTGCAATGAAACTAAAGAGTTTCTCAACTAAGTTTCTTACCTAAACTCTCTCTGTGTACTTCAAGTAAGAAGCCGTCATGGAAATCTGGCTCACAGGCACATGGGACAGGCTTGGAGCGGAACCGCTGGTTCCGGTAATGTAAGCACAGAGTGAAGGTGGAGCAGATTTGTCCGGGTAAAGGCTCCGGTTCTTGCAGGTGTTCCAGGAACGCTTTTCCACCCAAAACCTGAAGGTAAAGATACCTCCGTGTTGGATCAATATTAGCTGTAAAGTGTAGCAACATATGAGGAAACTGCCACAGAACTCAGTGAAGGTGATCAAGACATTAGGAAACAACAACCTGACAGAAACAAAACCCAAAACTGAAAAAAGAAAGAAGAGGAAGATTACTATGTAGCAGGATCATTTGCATTTTGGGGAAGATGCATAAACATGACATTTTTTCTGAGTTCACATTCTGGCTACTTTCTAGAAAGGGTAAAAGCCAAGGTCAATGTGCCTTTGCTTTCCAGCTGCTTACAAAACATCCCTTTACCTCCACAAACCAAATCAGACCATTATCAATTCAGAACTTAGATAATTACATTACCACTAAAAGTACAAAGCCAAACAGTTTTTTTTTTTTTTTTTTTTTTTTTGTTTTTTTGAGGTAGGGTCTCGCTCTAGTCCAGGCTGACCTGGAATTCACTATGTAGTCTCAGGGTGGCCTTGAACTCATGGCGAGATCCACCTAACTCTGCCTCTGAGTGCTGGGATTAAAGACGTGCGCCACCACGCTCAGCTCAAAGCCAAACATTTTTTATAAAATGTATTATTATTAAACAAAAGAAAACAATGCTCCTAATCTTGTACACGGACCATGTTCTACATGAAACCTTCTGATAAACTTTATGCAAACAGCACCTAAGTCTCAGGCTAATGAACCACAATTTTTTTTTTTTTTGGGGGGGGGGGTTCTGAGGGAGGTCCTTTCTCTAGTCCAGGCTGACCTGAAATTCACTATCAGGCTGGCCTACAATTCAGACAATCCTTCTACATCTACCTCCCAAGTGCTGGGATTAAAGGCATGTGACACCATGTCTGGCAGCAAATTTTTTTTGTTGCTTGTTTTTTCTAAGTAGGGTCTCACTCTAGCCCAGGCTGACCTGAATCTCATTCTGTAGTTCCAGGCTGACCTTGAACTCACAATCCTTCTATCTTGCCTTCCTAGGGATTAAAGGCTTGAGCCCACAACCGTATTGTGAAGTTTTTTGTTGTTGTTGTTTTATTCAAACCACAAATTATAAGTACTTCATTTTAGAAGGAAAATTTGGAATATTTTCTATCACATACCAAATACTACAATATATCATATCCATTTCTAATCAAAACCAAATTTATGAGCCAGTCATGGTGGCGCACGCCTTTAATCCCAGCACTCAGGAGGCAGAGGTAGGAGGATCGCCGTGAGTTCAAGGCCACCCTGAGACCACATAGTGAATTCCAGGTCAGCCTGGACTAGAGCGAGACCCTACCTCGAAAAACCACACACAGAAAAAACAAAAACAAAACAAATTTATGCTAAGAAAAATATATGGAGAGATAGATATATACATACTTTTTTTTAATGTTGATTGTTTATCAAAACCAACAGATTGTTTTGGAGAGGAAGAGGGTTCTTGATCAACACTGTCCTAGAAAAATGGGGAAAAAAGTCAAAATAAATTTAGTAACTAAAATTAATGTTAATAAAATGCCAACAATAATGAGAAAAATAACACACTGAATCAAAAGCAGATAGTGGGCTGGAGGCTCATCAGTTAAGGCACTTGCCTAAAAAGCCTAACAAGCCAGGTTTGAGTCTCACGTAAAGTACCTACGTAAAGCCAGATGCACAAAGTGGCATCTGAAGTTTGTTTGCAGCAGACAGAAGCAGCCCAGAGGCACCCATTCTCATTCATTCATCCTCTCCCTCTCCATGGAAAGAAATGCACTTTTTAAAGGCCCCTTCAAAAAGAACATTAGGGCCAGAGAGATGGCTCAGTGATTAAGATGCTTGCATGCAAAGCCTAAAGACCCTGGTTCAATCCCTGATACCCATGTAAAGCCAGATGCACAGAGTGGCATCTGGAGTTTGTATGCAGCAACTAGAAGCCCTGGCATGTCCATTCTCATTCATTCTTTCTCTCTCTCCTTTAAAAGAAATAAAAAATTTTTGTTTGTTTTTTGAGGTAGGGTCTCACACTAGCCCAGGATGACCTGGAATTCATTATGAAGTCTCTGGGTGACCTTGAACTCACAGCGATCCTCCTACCTCTGCCTCCTGAGTGCTATGCCACCATACCTGGCAGAAAGAAATTTTTTTAAAAAGTAGATAGCATAGGCCCCTTCAAAAGAACATTAGGGCCAGGTGAAATGGTGCATGCTTTTAATCCCAGTATTCTGGAGGCAGAGGTAGGAAGATTGCCATGAGTCTACAGAGTGAATTTCAGGTTAGCCAGGGCTAGATAGAGTTAGACCCTACCTTAAAAAACCAACAACAAAACAGTAACATTAGGGCTAGAGAGATGACTCAACAGTTAAGGCTCTTGCCTGCAAAGCCCAAGAACCCTGGCTCAATCGCCAGTACCTACATACAACCAGAAGCACACAGTGGCAGCATGCATCTAGAATTCCTTTGCAGTGGCTGGAGGCCCTAGTATACCCATTATTTCTATTTCTACTTGTAAAAAAAATAAAAATAGTATTTTAAAAACAGAACAGGGGACCTGGGCGTGGTGGCGCATGCACGCCTTTAATCCCAGCACTGGGGAGGCAGAGGTAGGAGGAATGCCATGAGTTCAAGGCCACCCTGAGACCCTGAGACTACATAGTGAATTCCAGGTCAGCCTGGACTAGAGCGAGACCCTAAAAAGGACAAGGGAGGTCACGAACCTTAAGAGGAGTAATGCCTGCTGTTGTCTGGCTAAAGGAATATATTATGCCCATCAAAATGCCTTACAAACAAATTTTTTAGATGATCATACCCATACAATACTACTCCTCTCAATTTTGGCTAGAGAAGCTTCTCTTTTTCAGATGGCGGTGATCACAGGAAAAACTCAAAAGACACCATAGTGCTGAGAAGAAGTGACAGTGGAGTGTTCAGCACTGGGACATCTCTGTCACACTTCCTGAGGCTCAGGGTCTATTGTGGAAGAGGTGGTGGAAAGATTGTAAGAGCCAAAGAAAGGGTAGGACTGCTTAAAATGCAAACTTCCAGACACAAAATGGCCTTGGTATTCATGACTTTCTCGTGTCGGATACTACCTACACCAGACCTTCATAATAGGAGGAAAAGATGATGATATCGAAACAAAATAGAGACTAATTGAGAGGGGGAGAGAAGATATGGTGGAGGGTGGATTTGAGAGGAGGAAGTCAGGAGAGAAGGGAATTATGGTTTATTGCCTATAATTATGGAAGCTGTCAATAAAAGGTTAAAAATATTATTATCTAGAAGGTGGAGGCAAGAAAATGGCAACTTCGGCTGGAGAGATGGCTCAGTGGTTAAGGCACTTGCCTCCAGTGCCTAAGGCCCCAGGTTCAATTCCCCAGGACCCAAATAAGCCAGACCCACAAGGTGGTGGCCCTGGTGCGCTCTCTCTCTCTCTCTCTCTTCTCTCCGCTTGAAATTGAATAAATAAAATATTTTAAAAAAAATGGCAACTTCAAGGCCTACCCTCAAAAAAAAAAAAAAAAGCACTTATGTTTGTAGCTTAATTAAAATAATAAAAATACTTGCATAAAAGAACAGAAGACTCAGCCTGGCATGGTGGTGCACACCTTTGGTCCCAGCACTCGGGAGGCAGAGGTAGGAGGACTGTTGTGAGGCCTGCAGCCTGAGACTTCCATTGTGAATTTCAGATCAGCCTGGGCTAGAGCAAGACCCTACCTTGAAAAAACAAAAAAATAAAAATGAATAAAAGATGTAGAACTATTCACTCAAAATTTATTATTAAAAAGTTAAATTGTTTTTAAGTCTTGCCATTCACAGAAGGTTAAAAACAAATTCTTACCAGTTTGGTTTTTTTTTTTTTTCAGTTTTTCGAGGTAGGGTCTCGTTCTAGCCCAGGATGACCTGGAATTCACTCTGTAGTATCAAGGTGGCCTTGAACTCATGGTGATCCTCCTACCTCTGCCTCCCGAGTGCTGGGATTCGTGCGCCACCACGCCCGGCTACAAATTCTTAATAACTTAAATAGGTTAAACTTTAAAAAAAACATTACATAACATTTGATGTAGGATTCCACCATGACATGACTTTCAAAAACTGACATTCACACAGTGGAGGCTGTTATTAGGTCAATTTTTATAACAAATGGGTTCATAAACTTAAAAAACCAAAAAGAATGCTGTATTAAAATACCTAATTCTCTAGTGTATTATGATGTCTACCCTATTTTTATAGTGTATTAACCCAGGTATTGAGGCCATAGTGGTTTATTATTGCCTCATTTTCAAAGTAGTTTAGTCTACTTACTAAACTGCACTGAGAGATATCCCACCCATGACCTATTTCTATGAAGATTTGAGGCCGCTTATGTAGCCAATTTCTTAAAAGAATTTTCCTAGTGTATTTATATTGAACTTGAGCTTATCCTAAAAAATTATAGAACAATCTTAGTGAAAAAGATCTTTGCTAAATGGTCAATTAATTTGACTAGGATTGTATATAGAGTGACAGACCTAGAGAATACAAATTTTTGTTACTTCTGAGACAGGAATAGGGTATCACTTAAATTTCTTTTTTTTTCTTTCTTTTCTTTTTACTTTTTTTGGTTTTTCGAGTTAGGGTCTCACTCTAGCCAGGCTAACCTGGAATTCACTATGTAGTGCATCTGGCTTTACGTGGGCACTGGGGAATTGAACCTGGTTTGTTAGGCATTGTAGGCAAGTATCTCAACTGCTGAGTCATCTCTCCAACCCCATCACTCAAATTTCATCCATACTACTTGCCATACTCAAGGTAGAGCCTACTTAAACTTGAAACAATGGTATTTATTGCTACACAGAATCACCAGTGGTTTTAGGAAAGGAAAAGCAGCAGCATGGACCCCACAGACAGTGCTATGCAGAAGCAAGTACCAGAGTCTCAAGTCATCAATCTACAAGTACTCACAGTAACAAAATTAAGTTCCTTCATTACATCATCAATGATTCCTCGCCGTCTGAGAGCTTTAATCAAATCTTCTGTTGATAAATGTTGTTGATCAGGTGCCAATTCTTCCCGTATGGTCTCGGCAAGAATTTCTCTTATTCTGCCATGAACATCCATCTATGTAGAAAACTCCCGTTATAACCAATAATTAAACACCCTTTTAGAGGTTTTTGAGGCTTCTAGAGCAAATAGTAAATTTCAATTGTTTATCACAATTGAAGCAGGACCTCACTCTAGCCTAGGTTGACCTGGACCTCACTCTGCAGCCCAGTCTAGCTTTGAACTAACTCCAACCCAGTACTTCAGCCTCCCAGAGTGCTGAGATTTTAAGGTATGAGCCACCACACCTGGCTTTAAAAAATGAAACTTTTGAATAAAATTCTAGAAATAAGCCGGTGTGGTGGTGCACGCCTTTAATCCCAGCACTCTGGAGGCAGAGGTAGGAGGATTGCCGTGAGTTCAAGGCCACCCTGAGACTACAGAGTGAATTCCAGGTCAACCTGGGCAAGAGTGAGCTCAACCCTACCTCGAAAAACAAACAAACAAAATTCTAGAAATAATCTTCGTAACTACTACCTTCGTTAACCTCCCCCCCCAAATAACTCAATGAAAACAAATCTTTTGACAGGTAGCCTAGGCAGGTTACTGCGTATTATTTCAGCTTTCAACTTACTCAATTTGAGTTAGTTCAACCCTGAACTAACTTATTCATCAGTTTCCTCCTCTAAGATGGAGAAATGAGACTGGAGTACTCCATAAAAGAATTCAGAAACTTAACATAAAGCCTGGAGCACAAAGGTTTTTATTACTTCAGCTTACTGCATTCATTAGAGCGCTTCTGACCTCAGGGTTCTTCCAGAAGGCTCAACATGGGGACAACTACGTTCATTAGAAATCATTTTAGTGCCTGTTCTTTCCCATGACTTCTTAGAGAATTGCTGATTTAGGCCAGGTATGATGGCAAACGCCTTGAATCCAGACACTGGGGAGACTAAAGCAGGAGGATTGCTGTGAGTTTGAAGTCTGCTTGGGGCTACAAAGTGAGTTCTAGGTTAGCCTGGGCTAGCATGAGACCCTTCCTAGAAAGAATAAAAAGCAAGCAAACAAAAGAGAAAGAGAGGGGGACGAGAGCGAGACGGAGAAAACATTAGTGATTGGAGTTCCAGTCAATGATACACTTACTCCTTATAATTAATTCTGATATCTCTCCTCAGACTATAAGTTAAACAACTTAAAACTAGGTTTGGATTTTAGAAATCATTGGTTAAAAGGGTCAATCCATAAATTTATTAATTCAGACTCCCCAGACCTTCCAGACCTGTGCCCAGGCTGAGCAGGCTTGTGCCCTGACTCTCCGTCCAGCGTCCCTGACCCCCCATGTCCCTGCGCCCCAGGGATCCCTGTCCCCCGGCGTCCCTGCGCCCCGGGACCCTTGCACCCCGGCCCAGAGCCCCGGAGGGCAGCGCAGCGCAGCCCGGGCCGCGCTCACCTTGCTCAGCTGCTGGTGGATGAGCTGCTTCAGCTCCGAGGCTTTCTCCGGAGGCAGCGACATGCTGGCGGCCGGCGCCTGCTGGCCGCTGCTCCGCGTCACAGCCCCGCAGCGAGGCCGGGCGCGACGCGGCCACGGAGCGCGTCAGTCCCCGGGCGGAGCCCGCAGCGGCCGCTCCGACGGCGAGCCTCGCGCAGCTCCCGGGGCCGCAGCCGCGTCTGGTCCGCGGCTGGGCGGGAACCGAGCGGCCCCGGCGGCGGGACCAACTGTTTTCAAACGGTGACCGACGGCCGGACGGGGGAGCTGTCCTCCGCGGCGCCTGGTCCGCTCCGCCCGCCCGCCCTCCACCGACGGCGGGCCCCGGCGCGCCCGCGGCCCTCGGCGCGCCCAGACGCCCGGCCCGCGAGCGTCTCGGAGAGCGCGGCGCACCCCGCGCCTCCGCCCCGCTCGAGCCTCCGTCCGCCCCGCGCTCAGGCACCGCGCCGGCCCGCCCGGTCCCCGGAGCCCGGGGCCCCGAAGGACCCGGCGCGGCGCGTGCGCAGACGCTCAGGGTCCCGCCGCCGCGCGCTCCCGCTCCTCCTCGGGTCCGCGCCCGGCCTTTCCTCCGGGCCCTCAGCCACCATGTTCGTTCCCTGCGCCGACTCGGCCCCCGACCTGACCGGCTTCACCCTCCTGATGGTGAGTCTCCGCTCGGGACTGGGGCGGCGGCCACCCTGATCCCGGAAGCCCCAGGCGGGTTGTTGCCGGAAGCACCTGTCCGAACTACCTTTGCCGGGCGGCAGGGAATGGCCCGCCCGCTGCGGTCCTGGATAAACTTTATTGACGACCTCCACGCGCGCACACACACGCGCACAGTAGACCCGGGCAGATGCCCTCCCACCTCCCTCCTTGGTCCCCTTTGCTGAACCCCGTCTCTCCAACCAGTCTCTTCTATTTTGGGGTCATCGTTTTTCCCTTCAGGTCTCGGGTGGGTAGCGCCAGCCACTGTGAGGTCATGAAAGCGAGGGCCGCGTTCCAGCACCTCCCACCCCCGCAGTGGCCCGCGCCCTGGGAGGACTCAGGTGTCTCGGTGCTCCCCAGCACTTGGCTGAGTTTTGAGTGTCTGCCCTCTGAAAAGAGCCGGAAGCGAGAGCAGCACTCGAGTTGCAGGAGCAGAACAGTGTGCGAGGGCAGCTTGCTGGGTGCATCCTATCCATTTACCCAGACAACAGTAGTTGACAAGCTGGAGCCTCTGCTGCCTCTGAGGCATAACGTGTGCATATTGCAGACAATGAATACGCAGGGCTCCTGGAAGGCTTCCCTAAGTTTGGGTCCTGAAAGTCTGTTTTCAAGTAGTTTGAGTTAGTACTAGGCTAGCACATCGATGCCATTAGAAACCTGACCGTAGCTAACGTGGAGTTGAACAGTTGCCCATATTTAATTGTCATTTCAGTAAGAACATTGTGTTACGTGGATGTTGTGTTATGTGGATGCTAGAGGAGGAGGTGCCTGTCCTTAGGGTTTTGTGTACTTGTGTAGGTGCCCATCAGCGACAGCAATACACCCACGGACAGAAGTTTGAAAAGGATACATAAAGGCCCGAAGTAATTGACACGAGGAGGGCAGAGAGTGTTAGCACAAGACTAAATGCCAGCACTTCAGAGGCAGAGGCAGGAAGAATCTAGTAGACCAGTTTGGGCTACATAGTCATCTCCCGCTCAAAAACAATTGAAATTGACCACAGGGACACAAGGGGCTAAGGTTTTTAGAGAAATTAATGACCAAAACATGGGGCTAGCCTGGCGTGGTGGTGCACACCTTTAGTCCCAGCACTTGGGAGGCTGAGGCAGGAGAATCGCTGAGTTTGAGGCCAGCTGGAGACTACAGAGTGAATTCCAAGTCAACCTGGGCTAGAGGGAGACCCTGCCTCGAAAAACAACAATGAAATGAAAGATGGGTCGGGGTTTCATACGTAGCAGAGCAGCTCCCTCGCTGCGATCTATTGAAAGTCAGCCCTCGACACAAGGGTTTTTAATAAAAAAAAAAAAAAAGAAATGAAAGATGGGGCTTAGAGGTGCCATTCAGAAGAAAACGTATGCATAAAACAGAGGCACAAGCTGCAAGGAATCTGTAGTGAGAAAGAGAGAGAATAAGCTGGAAGCTCTGGGGCCCAGTGGTAGAACGTTAGAGACAGACAGACCTATCTTGTTCGACTATCAAGTATAGGCATAGAAGAGGGAGCCTATGGGATAGATTGGATGAATGGGAGAAGAGAGTGTATGGGTGTTTCACTTGTTCTTTTAAAGCTCCTGCTGATGCTTTAGTAGACAACTCTTAGACCAGAGCATGAGAGATGAGGTGGCAGCTAAAGACCTCTGTGAAGCCGAGAATGGATTTTGTAGAATGGAAGTGCCTAGACCATGCTTCCACAGTGGCAGGAATAATCCAATGGTGAATTGGGTGGAGGGAAAAAAGAGGGATGATATAGATGACTCCAGCCAAAGTAGGGGAATCTTTGAGCAGGGGATTTCAGGCCTCCGGAGATGTGAGAATGTTCAGGAGCACCGAAGACCAAAAGAAGGCAGTCACTGGAAGGAGGAAGAGGAGGAGCTCATTGGCTGGTGCAGGATCACAAGTTCCAGGCCTGAGCTATGTACACAGAAAGATTCTGGTCTTCTTGTTTTGTTGTAAATAAAAATATTATTCACATATTAGATGTAGTTAATAAAGGAAAGGACATTTCCTGATTCACAAATCAAATGAGTGAATAATACTGCAAAAAAAAATTGTCCAGTACAAATATAGGGCAAGTTTGAGCACATGTTTAGATTTTAAAAAAATTATTTATTTATTTGAGAGAAAGTGAAGGAGAGGAGAGTATATGTATGGGAGCAGGGAGCGCCAGGGCCTCTTGCTACTGCACTTTGTGCATCTGACATCACATGGTTCCTGGTGAGTTGAAACCAGCCCAGAAGGCTTTCCAAGCACCTATAACTGTTGAGCCATCCCTGATGGCTCAGCAGTTAAGGTGCTCACCTACAAAACCTAATGATACAAGTTGGATTCCCCAGTGCCCATGTAAAGCCAGATGCACAAAGTGGCGCATGCGTCTAGAGTTCATTTGCAGTGGCTAGAGGCCCTGGTGTGTCCATTCTTTGCTTGCAAATAAATAAATAAAAATATCTTTTTTTTTTTTTTTTTTTTTTGGTTTTTCGAGGTAGGGTCTTACTCTAGTCCAGGCTGACCTGGAATTCACTGTAGTCTCAGGGTGGCCTTGAACTCACAGTGATCCTCCTACCTGGGATTAAAGGCATGCGCCACCACGCCCGGCTAAAAATACCTTTTTAAGAAAGCACACAAAGCATACACACACATTCACTTTTTCTCCATAGCACTTGGTACTGCTTTATGTTTTATTTAAGTAAACCACTCCCTAGAACAGAAGCGCCACAAGGCAGAAATTTTCACTGGTCTGTTTTGCTGCATGAAAACTCTGTATCCGAGCATGAGCACTGGGCACTTTTGCTATGGTTTGTGTCTGCTGGCTAACCTTTTTGAAGTGCTACTAATGTTGGTGACTCAGTGAGCCATCTTTTTTAATTTCAGCCAGCTGTTTCCGTTGGCAATGTTGGCCAGCTTGCGGTAGATCTGATCATTTCTACACTGAACATGCCTAAGATTGGTTATTTCTATACTGACTGCCTTGTGCCAATGGTTGGCAACAATCCGTATGCAACTGCAGAAGAGAATTCGGCAGAGCTCAGCACAAACACTGAAGGTATGCCTTTGCCATGGTTCTCCAACTCTAAGGTACGATTGTTTATTTCCACTCTAGACAGAGCTAAAGGTCAGCGGGCGAAAAGTGGACATTAGTTCTAAATGGCAGAATAAAAATGTTTTGTTTTTTATTTTTTAAATAGTTTTATTGATTTGCAAGCAGAGCAGAGAGAGAGAGGAAAGAAGCAGGGGGGAGAGAGAGATAATGGGCAGATCAGGGCTTCTAGCCACTCCAGATGCATGCCCCACTTTGTGCATTTGACTTTATGTGGATACTGGGGAATTGAACCTGGTTTGTTAGACTCTTCAGGCAAGCGCCTGAACTGCTGAGCCATCTCTCCAGCCCTGTTTTTTTTTTTTTTTTTTTTTAAGGTAGGGTCTCACTGTAGCCTAGGCTGGCCTGGAACTCACAACAGTTAACTCTGCTTTCCAAGTGCTGGGATTAAAGATAAATTTGTTTTTGAAAGAAGAAAGGCCCCAGGTGGAACTCACGGAAGAGCTATAATGATGTGTCTGTCTTCTGGTCCAAGAAAGCTCATTCAAAGCCTGGGAAAGAAAGGATCAGAAGTAAATGAGCTCCAGTGGTTACAGCCATTACAGCTGCTTGTTTACAAAGCCTGATGGCCTGGCTTCAATGCCCTAGTACCCACATAATGTGGTGCACGCATCTGGAGTTTGTTTGCAGTGTCAAGAGACCCTGGATGCCCATATTCATTCTTCTCATTTATTCTCTCTCTCTCTTTCTCTTTTTCTCTCTCTACTTAAAAGTACATAAATAAATAAATATTTTTTAAAAAATGTTAGGGAGCTAGAGAGCCAAGGTCTAGGTAGGTTCAGACTCTCCTACCCCTTTTGTCTGTGCCTTCTCCCCTTGTGGCAGAAGACCAAGTGCTGAGTAGCCACATGTGGTCTTTTTCTCTTCTGTGTGTGTGTAGTGGGTATGGTTTGGAGTTGGCAGTGTGTGGTGTATGCACATGTGTGTACAGATGTACATACCTTGCTCATGTAAGCAGAGGCCAGAAGAGAATGCTGGCTTCCTTCTCTTGGTGCTCATTTGTGTGTTTCTTTTCTTGAGTTGGGGTCCTTCCCTCAACCCAGTGAGCCCCAGCAATTCTCCAGTCTGCCTCTCCTGCCACAACTTTTTACTTGGGTTCTGGGAAGTCAAACTCGGAGGGCTCTGGCCTGACAGGTCTTCATGTTTAAGTGGCAAGTGCTCTTATCTTGACCACTGAGCCATTTCCCTAACCCCTATCTTTTTTTTGTGTGTGTGTGTGGTTTTTCGAGGTAGGGTCTCGCTCTAGTCCAGGCTGACCTGGAATTCACTATGTAGTCTCAGGGAGGCCTTGAACTCACGGCAATCCTCCTACCTCTGCCTCCCTAGTGCTGGGATTAAAGGCGTGCGCCACCACGCCCAGCGTCCCTATCCTTTTTTTAGGATTAAGTAACAAAATAGAATTTTGAAGGGTTTTGTGTGCATGTGTGTGAGTTCGAATGCACATGTGTGTTCAGGTACATATATGTATGCATGTGTGTAAGGCAAGGCCGGAAAACAATATTTCTTGGGTAGTATCCACCTGGAACTCCCCAAGTAGCCTAGGCTGGCTGGCCATCAAGTCCCAAGGATCTCCCTGTCTCCTTCTCCCTACTGCTGACATTACAAGTATGCCCACCACACCTGGAAAGCAAACTCAGCTCCTCGTGCTTTCACAGCATGCACTTGACAGACTGAGCTCTCTCCCCAGCTCTTTTTGTTTGTTTTAGGGTGGGCTCTCATATAGACCAGGCTGGCCTCAAACTCACTATATAGTTGAGGATGGCCTCTTTTCCTGATCCAGTCTCCACCCCCCAAGGGTTGGTGGTATAGGCACGAGTCAGCACATCTGGCTGATCTTCCCTTTTCTGTAGAAGATAGAGTACAGCTCATTAAATAGCATCTTTTAATATAAAGAACCTAGAAGCCGGGCGTGGTGGCCCAAGCCTTTAATCCCAGCACTTGGGAGGCAGAGGTAGGAGGATTGCTGTGAGTTCAAGGTCACCCTGAGACAACATAGTGAATTCCAGGTCAGCCTGGGCTAGAGTGAGACCCTACTTCGAAAAAAAAAAAAAAAAAAAACCTAGAAAAAGGGCTGAAAACTTGGGGTTAAATACCACAGCTAGGTCCCTTCTGTCGGTTTATTTATATAAAAAGTTCTTTTAGAGAACTAAAGAAAAATGAGGCCTGGAGAGATGGCTTAGCAGTTAAGGGACTTGTCTGCAAAGCCTAACCACCTGGGTTCGATTTCCTCAGTGCCCACATAAAGCCAGATGCACAGTGGCGCATGTATCTGGTGTTTGAAGTGGCTAGAGGCTCTGGTGTGCCCATTCTATCTATCTCTCTTCTTTGTATATCTGCTTGCAAATAAATAAATATTAAAGGGCTGGAGAGATGGCTTAGCGGTTAAGGCACTTGCCTCCAGTGCCTAAGGCCCCAAGTTCAATTCCCCAGGACCCACATAAGCCAGACCCACAAGGTGGTGGCCCTGGTGCTCGCTCTCTCTCTCTCTCACGCTCTCTCTCTCTCTCTCTCTCTCTCTCTCTCGCGTTCTCTCTCTCTCTCTCTATCTCTCTGCTTAATAAAGAAAAAAAATTAAAAAAAAATAAATATTAAAAAAAGAAAAGTAGCCGGGCGTGGTGGCGCACGCCTTTAATCCCAGCACTCAGGAGGCAGAGGTAGGAGGATCGTCGTGAGTTCAAGGTCACCCTGAGACTACATAGTGAATTCCAGGTCAGCCTGGACTAGAGCGAGACCCTACCTCGAAAAACCAAAAAAAAAAAAAAAAGAAAAGTGACCAGACATAAAACCTTGGTTGAAAGCACAAGAAGATTTAGAAGTTACCTTGCATATAAAGTAATACTGCTATTTACATTGTTGTTACACAAGAAAGAAATGCTTACTTGTTGGCAGCTTTGTGTGGCATTCACAAGCAAATCTTATTGTCACTTTATGTTTTTGTTGTTGCTCTTGGGTTTTTCTAAGTGACAACTCCACAGAAGGTTATGAAAGGTCATGGTACTTGTATCTCTGGATAGAATTTCCAATTTCCTTTTTTCTTTTTCTTTTTTTGTTTCTTTTTGTTTGTTTTTTGAGGTAGGGTCTCGCTCTAGCCCAGGCTGACCTGGAACTCACTATGTAGTCTCAGGGTGGCCTTGAACTCACTGTGATCCTCTTACCTCTGCCTCCTGAGTGCTGGGACTAAAGGTGTGCGTCCCCACGCCCAACATCTGTTTTCTTTTTTTAAAAAGTTATTTATTTATTTGTGAGGTAGGGGGTGGGAGAGATGGGTGCACCAAAGGAACTCCAGATACATAACATTATTTTGTCCATCTGGCTTTACATGGGGACTGGGGAATTGAACCCAAGGCATAAGGCTTTGTAAGCAAGGGCCTTTAACTAGTGAGCTATCTCTCCAGCCTCATACACATATTAGGAAAGAAATAATTTAAAAAGGCAGAAAAGTAGAGCAGCCATAAGAATTTAGTCCCTACCAAAACACCTGTAACAGAAGACCTGGTCTACCAAAGCATGTCCCAGTCCACGGTTATTTGTAATCTATTTAAAGTACCCAGAGGTTTAGCTGTTAGCAGTACCCAGGTTCTGGTCCTTAGTGACCCTTTTCTGTCTTCGAATGGACATAGAAGAGCTTGTTATTTCTAGAGATGAAGTTGTGCAGGGAGCTTTAAAGACCCAGTGGGCTGGTAAAAACTGAATCCTAAAATGGGCGTGGTGCACACATGTGTAACCCCAGCCCTCAGGAGCAGGAGAGGCAGGAGGCTCAAGAGCAGTAAGCTGCAAACATGGGCTATATGAGATCCTAGCTAAAAACAAAAAATAATGAGAAATTTTTCCCCAGAAAAAA
>PVHP010015349.1:0-37605 GCA_004024765.1 Zapus hudsonius
CCTCGCCCCCCCCTCCCGCCCTCGCCCCAGAGCCGCAGGGCAGGCACCTGGGCGCGGTTCCCCGGCCGCTGTCAACCTGTGTCCCTTATGTTCCCAGCCCTCAAAGAAACCGTCCCAGCGCAAGCCAGAAGCGTGTCAGGTGTCAGGACGGTCCGGAGAGCCCGGCGACTCGGTGTCCTCCCGGGAGACCACGGTTCCCCTGGGAGGGTGTCAGTCCACTGGAGGCCGCCAGCGCCGCCGCCGCTGCTCCGCACCCGCCGGGACGCGCGCTGCCCCAGGCAGGTGCTCCCTCCAGCGAGGCCTCTTTAACAAAGGGGAGACTTCCAGAGCATTGCATTTGTTCAGCTGGCAATGTGCGTTACTCTGTAGCTGAGTACTTTATCAAGTCCGCCCCTTCCTGTTACACCATTACCCCCCCCCCAACTCTTTCTAAATTGCTCTAACACTGTGATGCACTGTTTAGAATTTTCAGTGTTTTGGAAAGATTCCAAGGAAAGGCTGATTTCTTGGGATGAGAATCACCAAGTTCAACTCCCCAAAACCCATGTAAAAAGCCAATGGCCACATAGATCTGTAACCGTAATCCTTGGTCGTTGGAGACCAGAGTCACTGGAGCTTGCTGATGGACAGCAGCTCCGCATTGAGGAAAAGCCCCCATCTCAAAAAATATATATATAAATGAGTAATAAGAAGAAAGACACTCTGTTCTCCTCTGGCCTCTACAACTACATGGGGCAAGCACATTTGCACACACACACACACACATGCTTATACTACATATCACAGACACCATACATATCACACCATACATAATACTCTATATACACACAAACACCACACAATTATATTAAATACTGAAAGTAAAACAGAGCCAAGAGCATACCTTTAATCGAAGCTCTTGGAGGCAAAGGTAGGAAGATCACTGTGAGTTTGAGACCAGCCTGAGCTACAGTGAGACCCTACCTTGAAAAACAGAAAACACCACCAACAAAAAGACCATATATAGGACAGTAAAAACCGTTCTCATTTTTTCAATTGTATTATGATAAATTGATGCAGATGTAAATGTGTGATTTTATCAAGTTCTATTTTAACTTTCTGTTAGCAGGGTGAGAATTTGTGAATTAGTCAGGAATTAGAAACAAAGGATTTGTGGGGATTTTTTTGTTTGTTTTCACTCTAGCCTAGGCTGACCTAGAACTCACTCTGTAGCCCAGGTTGGCCTCAAACTCATGATCTTCCTACTTCTGCCTGCCTCCCCCCAGTGCTGGTATTAAAGGCCACAATGCCCAGCCTCCTCATATATATTTGAGAGACAGAATGTTTTTTTTTTTTTTTTTTGGTTTTTCGAGGTACGGTCTCACTCTAGCTCAGGCTGACCTGGAATTCACTATGTAGTCTCAGGGTGGCCTTGTCTGCCTCCCAAATGCTGGGATTAAAGGCGTGTGCCACCACACCCGGTTTAGAAGCACTTTCTTGCAAAGACTGATGGCCAGAGTTTGATTCCCCAACACCCACATAAAGCCACATGCACCAAATGGCACAGTATCTGGAGCTTATTTGCAGAGGAAGGAGGTTCTGATGTGCTCATACTCTCTGTCTCTCTTAAATAATAAATAAATAATACAGAAAAAAAAAAAACCCAAACAGAAACAAAAACCCAGAGCTGGGCATGGTGATGCATGCATGCCTTTAATCCAGCACTCAGGAGGCAGCAGTAGGAGGAGTGCTTTGTGTTCAAGACCACCCTGGGGCTCCAGGTCAGCCTGGGCTAGAGTGAGACCCTACCTGGAAAAAACAAACAGAAAAAAACAGGATAGGGCTGGAGAGATGGCTCTGCAGTTAAGGGTTCTTGCCTGCAAAGACTGATAGCTGATGGCCAGGGTTTGATTCCCCAGTACTCATGCAAAGCCAGATGCGCTAAGTGCCACATGCATCTGGAGTTCATTTGCAGCTGCTAGAGGCCCTAGTACACCCATTCTCTCTCTCTCTCTCTCTCTCTCTCTCTCTCTCTCTCTCTCTCTCTCTCTCTCTCTCTCTTTCTCTCTCTGATTGCAAATAAAAACAAACAGGATAGCATCCTATCCCACACCATCTAAGGAATTCAGCTTGACTCATACCAGAGTGGACTGATATTTATCACTGTCATTTACTCAGGAATCCATCCACAGGATAATGCCATACAACCTGACATTCTTTAGTCATAGGAAGTGGTCAATAAATGTCTGAATGTATACATCAAGCGCAGAGATAAGCAGAGACTTTTTTTTTTTTTCAAGGTAGGGTCTCGCTCTAGCCCAGGCTGACCTGGAATTCACTCTGTAGTCTCAGGTTGGCCTCGAACTCACGGTGATCCTCCTACCTCTGCCTCCTGAGTGCTGGGATTAAAGGCGTGCGCCACCACGCCCAGCTAAGCAGAGACATTTTTAGAATTTACTGGAATGAAGACAAATCAAACTCTAGGACTGAAAATTACCTGGATTGTCTAGGGCTGGGTCAGGCAAACAGTGACTCAGGTATACTGGCTTAGAATTACCTTGATCACTTTGAAGTCATAAAATCGTACTTCTGTGCTTGTTTTTTGAAAGCAAAACAAAAAAGCATTGCCTTGCTTAGGTGTTTCAACTCAATCAGTATTAAGTTGGTTACTCCCACAGTTTTGCTAGTGTGTCCCCAGCTGCTAAGATTTCAGTCATCTAAAAAGAATGAAATAATTAGCCCAGCTGTCATAACTGCCAAAGGAGCAGGATCGTTTAAAAACCAGCTAGTTGGCAGGCAAGGTACACGGTCCTTCCTCATGGATGTGGGTTGCATTCCATCTCCTTGGGTTCTAGGCTGAAGGAACAGTTTTCCTTGTCCTTAGCTATTGAATCTATCAATGCAAAAGACATTGTGAGCTCACAAGCAGAACATGAATAATAAGTCAGTCAAAAGAAACACACCTTGCTGCTCACTCTTCTGGAAGTCTTCTTGATTTTTGCCTGCAAACACTTTTACTAACCATAGTTCCTGAACCTCATGGCATACATTTTGCTAGTTTGTAGTTCTTTCCTTGTTGCTTATAATTGTTGTTTAATTTTACACATTATAAAAAAAAAGATTGTATTTACTGGGGAATTGGGATAGTGCAGCTGAAAGAATGCACAACTTGGAAAGCCAGAGTCCACTTTATTTAATAGGATGTGGTGGTTTGATTCAGGTGTCCTCCATAAATTTGTGTTCTGAATGCTTGATCCCCAGCTGATGGCAATTTGGAATTGGAACCTTGTTGGTGGTGTGTTGTTGGGGGTGGGCTTATGGGGGTTATAGCCAGCTTCCCCTTGCGGTGTTTGGCACACTCTCCTATTGATGTTGTCCATCTGATGTTGGCCAGGAGGTGATGTCCAGCCTCTGCTCATGCCAGAGGAGGAGGGGAAGGAGGGGGAGGAGGAGGAGGTTACTGTGAGTTTGAGAGTTCGAAGCTCCCTACAAGGTCATTCTGGGCTACAGCGAGTAGAACGTGACCCTACCTCGAAGGAAAAAAAAAAGGCAAGTGAAATACTAACTGAAGCCTCATCTACTCTGGAAGAGTAGACCTCATGAGATACTTGGAGCATGGTCTCCAAGGGTAGGAAAAACAATCTTCGATGAAGGAGCCCAGAAAGAATATTCAATATGCCTCTGCACAAGGTAGGTTGATACTGTCTCTGTAAAGATGTGGTGATCTAAGTCTACCTACTTCCAACAAAATTTCTTTTTTTTTTTTGGTTTTTCGAGGTAGGGTCTCACTCTAGCCCAGGCTGACCTGGAATTCACTATGTAGTCTCAGGGTGGCCTCGAACTCATGGCAATCCTCCTACCTCTGCCTCCCGAGTGCTGGGTCCAACAAAATTTCGTTAAGATGGTGGATTACACTTGAGATTGTAGAGATTAGCCCGTGCAAAGGATTGATGAGGGGTCATGAAATAAGAGAAGGGTAACTATAGGTCAACTATGGTCCAATATCCTCATTGGATTAGAAAAGAAAATTGAGGCAGAAATTGGAATACCTATCTAATGGCATATAAATATATTGGATTCAATTCTCTTATTTATTTATTTGGTTTGCTTATTTGTTTATTCCGATGCAGGGTCTCACTCTAGTCCAGGCTGAGCTGGAACTCACTGCGCTCCTCCTATGCTGAGACTAAAGGCGTGCAACACTACACCTGGCTCTCATGTTGTCTTTAGCTCTTTCCTCCAAAAATTCGAGGTTTCCCTACTCTTTGTTTCCAATCTGGATGAGGTAAGGAAGACAATTCCAGCTTGTTTTGTAGCGACTTCTGAGAGCAACAAAGAGTCCTTTAAGGGCGTCCTCCCGTCCTTCTATCCGGCCGGGCTTGACAAGCCCCCCGGGTTCTCCCATTGGCCGTTTTATGTGGCTTCTCGCCCCTTCCACGAGTCCCAGCCAATCACCTCTCCCTGCTCCAGTCCGCCGGGCTTCGGGGAATGTACCATATGGGCCCTGCGGGAGGGGTGGACAGGAGGAAGGGCGTGGCGGCCGCTCATTCCTTTACTTTTTGCGTGAGACCCGCGAGGTTCCGGGCCGACCGTGAGCCCGGAGGTGGCCGGGGGGCCGGAGGGTCGCCATCCGCGCCCGGGCTCCGGGGCGCGCCGAGCTCGCGGCCCCCGTCGAGGGCGGGCGCGTGGTCGGCTCTGCGGGCCCCGGCCCCCGCCCTCCCATGTGCCCGCCCCGCCCCGGCGGCGCCGCTTCTGCCGCTGCCGCCGCCGTGCGGGACGCTGCGGGGCGGGCCCGGCGCGGAGCACGGCGCGGCCGGCCGCGGGACGCCGGCGCGGGACTCGGCGACATGCGGCAGAGGTGAGCGCGGGGCCCGCCGCCGGGGAGGAAGCCGCATCCCTCCGCGCTCGCTCGGGCTCCGGGGGCTGGGGGCCCGGGGCGGGCTGGGGTGTCCGCGGCCCCGGGAGCCCCGGCGGGGCGGGCGCCTGGCGCCTCCTCCTGGCCGTGCGCTCGCCGCCTCCGCGCGCTTCCCGCGCTTCCCCGCTGCTGCCCTTGACCTCCGGAGCCAGCCGCCGCTCGCCCACCCTTCCCGAGCCGTCCGCCCGCCCGGGAGAGCTGGGCGGGAGAGCGGCTCGGCTTTGTGCAGCAGGACCCGAGACCTTCCTGAGATCAGGGTCCCGAAGGTGGGGAGTGGGCTGCGCTCCGCCCTGCGTACCGGCCAGCGTCCAGGGGCGGAATCCGCTGGCGCTGTGCGGGGCTTGTGCGGTGCTTATGGCAGGTGGCCATGGGAGAACCCTGACGTTTGCGTCTGCCGGTGCGCTCCGTGGGATGATGACAGTCTCGGAAGCCGCCTATCGGGGGCCGCTCCCCACCTTACAAAGTGACAGTACTGTTGGAGGTGCTCGTGCACACCCGACACCCCCAGTTTAAGAATCACCTTGAGCACAGGAAAGTCAGACGCCGTGATGGCCGATTGCAGGTTTCTGGCGGCTCTGACCGCATCATCCAGCTCTTTCAGGATTGTGAAAGAAGAGGGGTCCTTGAGGCTCCTCAGCCCACTGTGGGGGCCAGCTTTCTATCTGGGCTGAGTTTTCTGCAGTCTGGAAGCCCAGACAGTATTTCCCAGAAAACATGTCGCAATTCATGTTCTCTTAATGTTGTGTTTCAGGCAGACATTAATTATGGTTTGTGTGAAATGGGTTAATGCAGTGAAGCTGAATTATGGATGGAGAGAATGGCATTTAAATACCAGAACACCCATGTGTGTTTGGCCTCATCTGACAGTTTGCTACGTAGATGGTCTTTTAGGTTGATGGTGAGAGCGACAAGGACATCTTACTACAGATCAGTGCTGCCAGCAGGAACGAGTCACCTCATGGCCTGGCTGCATGGATGCTGTTCTTTGTGGCTGCCTTCTATAAGCACATCTCTTAAGGGCCTTTAGGAAAATAATATAAATTCCATCACTTGGGTCAGAAATTTGGCCCAAGTTATTTTAGCCTTACAGTAAGGTTTTCTTATGTGCCAAGTTGTAAAACCTTTAAAGCATCCTTTAATGGTGTATTAAGGAGCACCAGTTAAATACCAGAATTCCAGCTCGGGCATCATTTGGTTGTCCCTCCTTGCTAAGAACCTTTTAAGAAAGTATACCTGGTTTCTCAGGTAAAACTGCCTTCTGGGCTCACAGCACTACTGGCTCTGGTCCAGCCTGACTGGAATTCACTGTATAGTCTCAAGGTGGCCTCAAACTCGTGGCTATCCTCCTCCTTCTACCTCCTGAGTGTACAGCACTCACTTTTGAAATGTCTAAAGCATGACTGCCAGATTGTGGTCTCCCCTCCCCCGCCTTGGACATTTGTTGCATGGTGTTTTTAGATGTTGGAGACAAAGATGGTCTTTGGAAATAATGTAGGAAGTTCTTTGCACATGCTGGGCTATAGTAGATGTTCACTAAAGTAGATTTTTATTTTCTCTTGGTTGGAAGACAGACATAGACTTGAGCTGTTTTGACTGCATGCTTCCTCTGAACTGTGGAGGTCAGCACCTTCTCTCACTCCCACCTCAGTGTGTATGCATGTATGTTTATTTATTAGACAGAGACACAGAGAAAGAGGCAGGGAGAGTATGGGCATGCCAGGGCCTCCTGCCATTGCATATAAACTCATACCCATGTGCCTATGTGTATCTGGCTTTACATGGGTACTGGGGAATAGAACCTGGGCCATCAGGCTTTGCAGGCAAACACCTTTAACCACTGAGCTATCTCTCCAGCCCATATGTTCCTTTTTTTGGGGGGGTTTAAGACAGGGTTTCATGTAGCCCAGGCTATCCTGGAACTTGCACTCGCGCGCTCTCTCTCTCTCTCTCTCTCTCTCCTCTCTCTCTCTCTCTCTCTCTCTCTCTCTCTCTATATATATATATATATATATAAAACCTTCAAATCCTGATCCTCCTGCCTTCTACCTCTTAATTGCTGGGATTATAAATGTGAGCCCACAGCATTCAGCTGTGTGCTGCAGTGTCTGTCTGTCTTTCTGAATTTCTTTTTTCTTTTCTTAGACTAGGTTTCTAGTTCAGGTTAACCTGGAATTTACTCTGTAGCCCCAGGCTGGCCTCAAACTCAAAAAGATCCTCCTACCTCAGCCTCCCAAGCGCTGGGATTATCGAACTTGGTTTAATTTGTTGTTTTTTGTTTGTTTGTTTGTTTGTTTGTGTTTCAAGGTAGGGTTTCACTCTAGCTCAGGCTGACCTGGAATTCATTATGTAGTCTCAGGGTGGCCTCCAACTCACAGTGATCATCCTGCCTCTGGTTCCTCAGTATTGGGATTAAAGCTGTGCACTACCACACCCTGCCCATGAGTTACATTTTTAAAGAAAGGATTGTGGGGTTTGTGGGTGTTCTAGAAGACCTCTTACTACCATTTAGAATGAGAGAACTTATCTCTCTTGGGTCTGTTGATTACTCCACAGGTGAGGATTTTACTTGTGTTATTTAGACTTGTGGAACCAGAAGCATTACTTCATCCCCCTGGAAGGACACTGGCATCTGAGAAGTGGCCAGTGAGGTTGAAGCTAGAACAGCAGTAGGGGTAGACTTAACTCTCGTGGGTGCTATACTGCCCTGCAAGGAGTTGGTTTTACCTCCTTCTTGCAACAGGCTGTGTGAACAGATTAAAAAGCTATCAGACTTAATGTTCTTGGGGGGGGGAAGAACCATTGTGGGTTTATTTGTGTTGCATGATACTGGGAATGCATTTTCACAGTAATTAGGCTCTGGCACTTTCTGCTTTTTCTTTGAAGAAGTGGAATTTTTTCTTCACCTGTTGATTCTTTTTTGGAGAGGCATGCTGGGCCTTAATTATGCTAGGTAAGTGCTGTACCCCTGAGCCACACCCTCAGCCCCATGTTATTCATTTTCACTGTCTATAAGGTCTACCAAGTATATGATTCCCATTTCATAGATGAAAGTGGAAATGGAAGTGGTGTGATTGGTTCTGCATTACAAATGGGATAGTCCCAAGCTAGCACTGGAATTGGGTTTTCCTTCTTTCTGATGTGTGTGTGCAGATGCATCTCCCCCTCCTCCCATGCACACACCTGTGGAGGTCAGAGTAGCTCTGCCTCTTGCTCTTCTGCCTTATTTCCCTGAAACAGTCTCTCACTGAACCTGGAGTTGCTATTGCTAAGATTGGCAGAGCAGCCAGCCCCCTCCACCCCCACCCCAGTCTGGTCTTCCCCTGCTCCGTGCTGGCATTACAGGCATGCATACCCATTGGCTTTTTATGTGAGTGCTGGGGATCAAACTCTGGTGCTCATGCTTATGCAGCGAGTGCTCTTATCCATAGAGCCATCTTCCCAGCCCCAGACTTTTCTTCTTGTTTTACATTTCATTGATGCCTTTGGAGGAAAGCAGACACATCTTTCTACCCCGCTTGTTCTTGTTGTGAAAGGCTTAGAGCAGACTATTGAATTTTCCTGATTTCTTGATAGCTACCAAGAATTACCACTTTTTTGAATACTTATCTGCCTAAACCTGTGCTGGGTGCTCAGTGCTCATCAGTTCATTTATTCCTCACAGTTCGAATTTCACAGTTGACAAACTAGGGTTTGGCGAGATATGGCGGTGGGGTGGGGAGAGTAGACTGAAAGCAAAGCTGGAATTCAGACCTGGCTGACTCCCGAGTGTGTCCTTTCAGCTCCATGCTTTAGTGGTGACTTATGGGCAGATCTCATAGTCCCGACAATCTTTGCTTTTCCTGGATTGTTGGCTGTGAGTGGATGGGCTTTGCATTGCAGTCAGTGTTCTCTCACACTCTGGTCCATTCCTTGGCTAGAAGCATTCTAGACAGATGAGCTATCCTACTCCAGAAAAAAAAAAATCAGCTGAAAAGATTTCTATATTTGGAGAGTGCAAAATATTTAATAAGGCCAGATAGGGGCTGAGGAGATGGCTCAGAGGTTAAAAGCACTTGCTTGCAAAGCTGCCGGCTCCAGTTCAATTCCTAGTATCTACATAAAGCCAGATGCACAGGGTGGAACATGCATCTGGAGTTCTTTGTCAGAAGCTAGAGTCCCTGGCATACCTATGTTCTCCTGTGTACTCATACACTCTCTCTTTCCCTGCTAACAAATGAATGAGTAAAAATAATGAATTTAAAAAAAAGACATGAGCCAAAGGAAGGGGAGGACTGCTTATAACGCAGACTTTCAGACACAGCCTTGATATTCATGATTTTGCAGTGCCTGGTAATACCTACAAATAATGGGAGGAAAAGATGATGACACCGAAATAAAACAGAGACTAATTGAGAGGGAGAAGAAATATGGGGAAGGGGGAGGGAATCATAACGGTTTATGGTATGTTATTATGGAAACTTATCAATAAAAAGTTTAAAAAAATAAAAAAGACATGGGATGAGAGGGCCAGAGAGTGTGGAAGTGGTTGATGGATGGAGGAAGTTAGTGATATTCCAACTCAGAGCCCCTTTTTAGTGCCCAGCCTTTTTCACATAGGCTGCTAGTTGAAGTTGTAACCCTGGAGGTGTGGAACTTTACTAAGATCTGTGCAGTAAGACAGACTTACTGCTTCAGATGGGAAAGTTGAACACTGATTCCTTTATGATCTTCAGCTTTCACAGACTATGCAGCTGCTGTGGGAATGGAGGGGATATTGTTTGGAAGCTTATGCAAACTTGCTGGGTGGACTTCCCCTTCCCTCCAGTCACTCTGCCATCTTTAGATCCATTTTTCAGAATTCAGCTCTAATCCAGTGGAATTGGGTGGGGTGGGTGTTACACACCCAGGTGCTACCTGTGGAAGAGGGACATTGCCACCTGGTAGGGCTCAGTTGTATATAATCAATTGTTTTTTGGGGGGTGGTTTTGGTTCTCTTGAGGTGTACATGTGTGACTGTTGAGGACAGGAAAACATTTTCCCAGGCCCAGTGATGGAAGACTGCTACAAGTTTTAAAAATCAAAAGAAAGTGGTCAAATTAAAGGAGACCAGTCATGTTGATGCATACCTTTAGTCCCAGCATTTGGGAGGCTGAGGTAGGAGGATCACTGTGAGTTCAAGGCCAGCCTGTGCCTACAGAGTGAATTCAGGTCAGCATGAACTACAGTGAGACCCTACCTCAAAGAAAAGAATGGCTGGAGATATGGCTCAACCTTTAAAGGCACTTGCTTGCAGAGTCTGATGGCTTACCAGCCCAGGGTTCAATTCCCCAGGCTCCATGAAAAGCCAGATGCACAATGTGGCACATGTGTCTGGAGTTTGTTTGCAGTGGGAGGAGGCCCTGGTCAGCCTATACTCTTTCTTTCTGCCTCTTACTCTGTCTGTCTTGTAAGTAAATAAGTAAATATATAATTTTTTACAAAATATTTTCACTTATTTGCAAGCAGAAAGAGGGGGAGAGGGGGGGAGAGAGAGAGAGAGAGAAAAGAGAAGAGAGACAGATAATGGGTGCACCAGGGCCTATAGCCACTGCAAACAAACTCCAGATGCATGCACCATTTTGTGCATCTGGCTTATGTGGGTACTGGGGAATCAAACCCAGGTCTTTGGACTCTGCAGGCAAGTACTTTAACCGCTGAGCCATCTCTCCAGCCTCAATAAATTTTTTAAAATGAAAGAAGGAAGAGGGATCTTGGAGAAAGGAGGAAGGGCGGGAGCTTCAGCAGAGCAGTGTGACTTGACTGAGATTGTCAAATGCTGTAGTGCCTGGCTCCCTCCCTGAGATGGCTGAGTGGGAGGTAGATGGAGTGATCGGGTAATGGCAAGTAGTGGGTGCTTTCTGCTCTGGGTGTGTCTGCAGGTGTCTACTGAGTTGTATTTGCTATGGAGCACTCAGTGTGGTGAACTCTGGGAGTAGGGGACAGCACAACCAGAGGTTAACTAGTCACTACTGTGTGTGTACCTTTCCTTGCTGCTTTCCAATCAGTATACATGGCTGGAGGTGTAGCTCAGTGGTAGAGCATTTGCCTAGCAAATAGGAAGCCTAGAGTTCACCCCCCCCCAAACAAGGATATGTGCTACTTTGGTTGGTCTACAGTCTCTCCCCATGTTTACATAGCAAATGCTCTCACCCAATTGAGCCATCTCCCCAGCTGTGCTTTCCCCTCCCTCCCCATGGCCCCTCTCTTTTCTGTAGCAGATTTCAGTGTAGAGGTGGCTCAAGGCCAGGGAAGCCTCTAGTGGCCACCCTGGGAGAGGAGAGGGGAGGGTCATGTCACTGCTGCCACCTGTAGCTCACTTTTCTCTTCCCCCTGCCTGTACCCCAGCCGCCCTGTGAATGAGGAGTGAGGGGGAAGAACAGCTTCCTGGGGCCATTGGGCTAATTACAATTGTGATCAATGATCCAGTGATCATGGTGGCAGGCACTGGGTATAGCCTCTGTCCTGACTGCTCCTGTGTCCAAAGCCAGCCTGGTAACAGCCGGTGGGGGCAGGGAGAAGGGGGCATTGCTGTTACCATGCCTCTTTGAGCCAAGAATATGGTGGCCACAGGATTCTACACAGGCCTCTGGCTCTGCACCTGTGCCCTGAGACTTGGGCAGAATATTGTACAGGGGGTGGTGGGGGTAGGGTGGTGTGGTAGTTTGATTAAATGTCCCCCAATAGATTAAAAAGTATATTAAAGATTTGTCTCCAGCCTCCTGGCTAGAGGAGGTGTCACCTTAGCCTGGCCTCCTAGGGTATTTCTAAGGTGGGTGTAAAATTCCAGTGATACATATGTAAAGAGCAGTGGGAGCTGAAGTCTGGCAGTCCTGCTGTTCTGTTAGTTGGAGTTGGAGTGTGCTGGCTGGAGGTGATGGCATTTCTCTCTGCTTGAGCCTGTGAAAGGGGGCCAGCCTTTTTCTTCATTATTGAATGTCCCTGGATCTATTACTTTAATAAATATTTTCCTCCCCAAACTGTGCCTGGTTTGGAGATTCATCCCAGCAGTGTGTGGCTGACTACGACAGGTGGGGAGAGCGTGGATAAGCTCTTTTTTGGAAACCTCCACCTCCATAATCTGCCAGCCTCCCCTCTAAAGTCACCTATCTGAAATGCTGAGAGAGATGGGTTAGGGTTTTTCGAGGTAGAGTCTCGCTCTAGTCCAGGCTGACCTGGAATTCACTATGTTCTCAGGGTGGCCTTGAACTCAAGGCGATCCTCCTACCTCTGCCTCCTGAGTGCTGGGTTTAAAGGCGTGCGCCACCACGCCCGGCTCCTTTCTTTTTTTTCCTTTCCAAAGTAGGGTCTCGCGCTAGCTCAGGCTTGACCTGAAATTCACTCAGGGTGGCTTCGAACTCACAGCTGGGTGTGTGCCACCACGACAGGCTTCTTTTTTAAATATTTGATTTACTTATTTATATTATTATTTATTTGTACACAGAGATATACAGAGGAGAGAGACAGAATGGTCACACCAGGGTCTGTAGCCACTGCAAACTCCAGATGCACCTGCTGCTTTTGTGCATCTGGCTTTATGTAGCTACTGGAGAATTGAACCCAGGTCGTTAGGCTTTGCAGGCAAGCACCTTAACTGAGCCATCTCTCCAGTTCAAGGCTATTCTTTTTTTAAAAAATTTTATTTATTCATTTTCAAGCAGAGAAATACAGAGAGAGAGAGAGAGAGAGAGAGAGAGAGAGAGAGAGAGAGAGCGCGAGCGAGCACCAGGGCCACCACCTTGTAGGGCTGTCTTATGTGGGTGCTGGGGAATTGAACCTAGGGCCTTAGGCACCAGAGGCAAGTGCTTTAACCGCTGAGCCATCTCTCCAGCCCCAAGGCTATTCTTAAAACCAGCTTTGCAGAGGTTGGGGAAAAGTAAGACAGCATAGCATCTACCTTTGTTATTTTAGGTCCCTTTAGACAAAAGGTGCAGTGGACAGTTATGGAAGAATAGCTGTGATAGCACTTCCTAAGCGGCTATATACTGGGTCAAGTGCTTTATGTATAGCAGTCATTTCTAGTCTTCAGGGAGTGCTATCCCCCTCCATTGTTCTACAGTAGGGACACTTTTCCAGTAAGTTGCTTAGGCTGGATGACTCTCAAACCTGAGCCTGTAATTACCTCCTTGTAAAATGAACTATTGAGGGAGCAAAGAAAGTGGGATTGGGGAGGAAAACAGTGTGAGGTAGTGGTAAGTTGAATCAGTCCTTAGGATTTAGAACACTGTGTGTCTAGTCTCATGGAAACCAGAGAAAACAGGGGATTCAGAACTTAGACAGTGTCTCCCTACAGGAAGTCACCAGATTTCTATAGGGGACCAGCACAAATGCAGTGATAAGTGATTTAATTGGTCAGGAGACTTGAATGTGAAGTAGTGAGCAAAGGTGCACTAATAGAACACACTTATACTTGATTGGTTCACTTGTCTCTTGCACACAGGAGAACTTCTAGACATTCCCTACCCTGCACGGCTGTTCCTGGGACTTTGGTGTTTCGCAGATGGGGTGGTTTTGTAGCTCTTTCCTGAGGATCTTGGCTGAAGGAAGGGCTGGGCCACCTCTTCTTCCTGTCAGCTTCCCTTGGGCCCATCACCACTGTGGATCTGTTGGCTGGTGCTTGCCAAGAGCTAGGACAGGTGCGCCAATGACAGAGTAGGCCTTCCTGTAGGACAAGCGTGCCCAGGTGGTCTGACAGTGGTGGGCAGTCCTGGGCATAGAGCCACTTCATGGCTGCTTTGGGGATTAGAACTACCATAGTGCCGCCAGGGCTCCTTTCCAACTCTGGGACCACAGCACTGTTCCTCTTGTCATGGCGGTGGTAGTGCTCCCCCTTCTTCTCTCATGCCTCCATCTTTTCCTTTGTCTTTCAATGCCATGTGCTGTATCTGGAAACTGATAATGTGGAAAAGGCCTACTTGGACCTCTTACAGCTGGGCGTATTCAGTACAGCTTTGCTTTGTTTGAATCTTCTGTTTCCTAAGACCGATGCATCATGTTAGGTCCACGTCAATTCTAATTGAAATTGCTTATATCTTCTAGAAACAAGTCAAGTGTCTTCAGATCTCTGTTCCTGCTGTACTGAGTTTGGGAATCACGTTTGGGACACTTTTATAGGCTATAATGAACAGTTCTGTCTGAATATGACCAGTGATACCAGAGACATGCCCATTGGTTTAAAGATGATATATGGAAATACATTAGCTCCCAGTAAAATAGCATGTGCCTACTATATTTCTTGACTTTAAGTGGAATTTGTCACAGTAAAGGAATTTTACAATATAATTTCTTCTCTAGAAACTTAACATTTTGCTTTTTTGTATTTGATCTTCTGCCATTGGTACGAATTCCAAGCTTTTATGCTGCAGTCCAAAATGCTTGGGCATAGGCCTGTCTTTTTTTTTTTTTTTTGAGACAGGGTCTTGCTATGTAGTTAGCCTGACCTTGAACTCAAGTTTTTTTTTTTTTTTTTCCTGCCTCAACTTCCAGAGGGCTAGGATTACAGGTATGTACCACCCTACATGGCTTGCCTATCTCTTTTATCTGCCTTTACCTCTTTTTCCCCCTATCACACATGCATCCTCAGAGGCAGAGGCCACTGGCCTCAGCCTGTCATCTTGGCTCGCTAATATGGCAGAAAAAGTAGGTGCCCTCATGGGCTCTCAGTCAGGGTCTTGTGCTGTGCTGTCAGGGCTCGGCTTGTGCTCGTGCATTATTCATTGGCATGCTGGAAGTCCTCTACACCATCTCCAGATGTGTTGCCTCCCCATACAGCCCATGTACAATTGCCTGCTTTTTTCCTGCTTGTTTCCAGTTTTGTTTTTGTTCTTTGAGGTAGGGTCTCCCTCTAGCCCAGGCTAATATGGAATTCACTATGTAGTCTCAGAGTGGTCTTGAATTCTACCCTGCCTCCCAAATGCTGGGATTAAAGGTGCGCATCACTACACCCAGTCTTTTTTTTTTTTTTTTTTTTGAGCCAGGGTCTTGCTCTAACCCAGGCTGACTTGGAACTCACTCTAGCCCAGGCCGGCCTTGAATTCATGGCAATTCTCCTACCTCAGCCTCCTGAGTGTTGAGATAAAGACACACCACCATGCCAGCTTCTGGGTTATTTTTACAAGCTTTATGCAGTCCAAAATGCTTGGGCATAGGCAACAGGCTGGACAGTCAGTGACATAGGTAGGTCCCTGGTAGTAAAGAAGGTCAAGGGATTTATCTGAAAAATGTTGGGCCATGGGAACCAGTCTTTTGGAGTGTAGTTTATACATGCACTGTATATACACTTAAGTATATGCAGTTACGCATGTGATATGGAAGCGGCTGGAAAGCCCAATGATGCTAGGTTGTCTTAGATCTCAGGATCATGATGGCTCTAACTCAGAGTAAGGGCATCAAGTTGTGTGGTGAAAAGCATGGATTCTGGAACTGAACGGGAGCTTGTGATTTTTGGTATGTTCCTTCATCTCCTGGGGCTTAACTTCCTTATCAGGATCATCCAGCACCATGCATGCAGAACAGTATTCCTCCCCTTCATGGTCACAGGCAGGCAGAATTCTGCCAGGCACGTGGTCAGCACACAGTGTTCCTTTCTTGTGCTTCTGAAACTTGGAGTTAGACCTTGGGCTTTGGGTTTCCTCTTGTCTGGGGAACAGCCTTCAGGTCAGCATGCACAGATCTAGGCTGTCATGAGCCAGGAGCAGGTTTTGTATGGTATTTGGTAGGACTTAAGAGCAGTACTAGCTGTAAGGGGGCACATGCTTGTCTCTGGCCCATCTCTCACAGTCCCATCCAAGGCTGACTCCCTCTTACTCCCTTCTGATTGAATCCAGCACCTGCTTGCTATCTCATTACTGCCTGCCTCATTCTCTGCTGCTCAGAGTTCTTCTACTAAGAATCTTCTAAACTTCCTAGAATAATTTATTCACTAATTTACCATTGGACCTGTACACCTGCTGCGCTGCACTGGATATTAGGTCAAGGCCAGGCTCCTAGAAGTATATGACCTTGTCCCTGTTCATGAAACTACCTGCTTCAGAAAATACAATGCTGATATATACAATAAGCAGGGGGAAGAAGTTTGAAACAAAAATGGTATGAACCTTTGGGGAAAATAAGAGCGGTAACTGCGACCTTCTGAGAGCAAGTTCTGCGTCCACTGCTGGTTTAGGTGAGCTACATGCATGGTGTCATAGTTAGTCACATGCCACTGGGATGAATCTCTAACAAGGCACAGTTTTGGGAGGAAAATATTTATTAAAGTAACAGATCCAGGGGAAGTTCTAGAATGGCTAAAGAGGCCCTTTCACAGATCCAAGCATAGAGAGACCCATTACCAGCACCTCCAGCCAGCACACTCCAACTAGCAAACAGCAGAAACTTCAGACTTGAGCTCCAACTGCTCTTTGCATATGTATAGCTGGAATTTCACATCCACCCCAGAATCACCTTAGGGCTGGAGTCTAGGATCCAGCCTAGGTGACACCTCCTCCAGCCAGAAAGCTGGAGAAAACCTTTAATATACTTTTGAATCTATTGGGGAACAGTCAATCAAACTACCACACTTGGTTAACCCTGTGTTACTCGTCCGTACCTTACAGGCGAGGACTCAGAGACACCAGCATCTGTCTGTGGACACTCAGTTCACAAATGAGAGATTCCTGGGGTTTAACCTGGTCCACACTGAGTCCTAACGCCTACTTAGGAGGTGTGATTTGAACTGTGCCCAAGCTCATTTGTAGCATTACTTAGGTGAGAAGAGGGTGCTGCTATAAGATTGCTTAGAGTTGAGAACAAGCCCAGGACATTGAGGCAGTGAGGGGGCTGCCTGGCCACCTCAGAGCTGAGTTCCTTATCTATAAACCACCGTGCCAGGCTCTGCCTGGATGTTGGGGGGTCAGGTGAGTTTCTTTTATTTTTTAATATTTATTCATTTTCAAGCATATATATATATATATGGAGAGAGAGAGAGAGAGAGAGCGAGAGTGCGCTAGAGCGCACCAGGGCCACCACCACCTTGTGGGGCTGGCTTATGTGGGTATTGGGGAATTGAACCCAGGGCCTTAGGCACTGGAGGCAAGTGCCTTAACCGCTGAGCCATCTCTCCAGCCCTCAGGTGAGTTTCTTACCCTGTGGAATCTTGATGTAGCTAGAGAGACAGGCATACAAATAATTGACTGCTCCAAGTCTCAAAGATGGGATAGTAGCCAGCTGAGAAGGGCTTTTTTTTTTTTTTTTTTTTTTTTTTTTGTTATTCGAGGTAGGGTCTCACTCTAGCTCAGGCTGACCTGGAATTCACTCTGTAGTCTCAGGGTGGCCTTGAACTCATGGTGATCCTCCTACCTCTGCCTCCTGAGTGCTGGAATTAAAGGCATGCACCACCATGCCTGGCTAGAAGGGCTTTTTAAAGCATGGAGAACAGCCGTGAGCAAAGGCATGGTCTGCATATTCCATGGTTTATGGGCAATGGGTTGCTTATGGGGTGGGGTGAGCCTATGACCGACCGGAGTTGGGAAGTCATATTGTAGTCAGTGAACAAGGCAGGAGAGGTGAGCAGGAATGCTGGGGCTAAAGAGTGAGTGATCTCATCTGTTAGCTGGGTACTCTGTCTGAGGCAGCCTCTCCGCTTGCTTGCTTGCTTTTGTTTGTTTGTTTGTTTTTCGAGGTAAGGTCTCAGTTTAGCCCAAGCTGACCTGTAACTCACTCTGTAGTCTCACTCACAGCAATCCTCCTATCTCTGCCTCCTGAGTGCCGGGATTAAAGGCATATGCCACCATGCCCTTGCTCTTGGGGAGGCTGTTTCTGTTTACAGCAGGTAGAGTGGCAACTACAAAGAAGCGATGCCATCCAAGTATGGCTTGGAAACCAATGAGTATATATTGTTTACTTACAGGAGCATGGGTGAGAGGTTACTTACCAGAGCTTGTGTGATTCAAAACCACCCACATTACCAAAAAGTCCCACTCTAGCCTGAGTGTTGATCTGTTAACTGCATCACTAGAATTCCAACTGCAGTCAGCCTTCTACCTCTTAATAGGAGGTAAGGGTCTCTGGTGACATTGGCCACAGGACAGACCTCTCCGAGACAACTGTGAAGGCTGCTGTAGCTACTACTGGGGGACGGGTGTGGCTTTAGGTCACTGAAGTTTTTATTTTTGAAACCTGGATTTCATATAATTTTCACATATCATAAAATGGCCTTTTTTTGGTCACTGCCCCCCCCTTTATTTAAACATGTAGAAACCTTTCTTTACTTGGAGGTTGGATTTGGCCTATGAATTGGGGTTTGTCTACCCCTAAGTAGTTGGTAATAATTTAGGTGTTCTGTTGGGCATGGTGGTGGTGGTAGCTCACACCTATTATCCTAGCACTTGGAAGCCAAGGTTGGAGAATCACTGTGAGTTGGAGGCTAACCTGGTCTACACAGTGAGTTTCAGGTCAGCCTGGGCTGGAGTGAGACCCTGTCTCAAAAAGACAAGCAAGTGGTGAGGGGCTCAGGCTGCCTACACGAAGCTAAGCCAGCAGGCAGGCCAGCCCAGGGGCGCCTCCCCGGCCCTCATCCTGGAGGGAAGGCCAGGAGGAGCATGTCCAGAACAAAGAGGACCCTGAGTGCTCCACCTGGTTCACAGGATAAAATCCCTCAGCAGAACTCATGAGTCAGCAGTGGCTGAACCCCAGGTGGTTGTGACTCCAGTGCTAATGTCTAAGCTGTCTGCAGACATCCCCAAATTTTACCCATCAGGTAATTCTTCTAATTATACAAAATCCCCTGAGGATGGTGGTGGTTATTCAACTCTATCAGACGATGTCCAGGATTTTCTGAATCGTCTCACAAAGCAGACTGCCAGTGAGACATTTTGAAGCTGAGATTGCACAGTTTGTGGAGACCCTGACTGGCTGGGTCACTGCTGATGATGCCCTTCAAGAGCTTGTGGAGCTCATCTGTCAGCAGGCCACATCTTCCAAATTCCTCTTATACAGGAGCTCACCTGTCCCATCACTTGACAATCAGCCCACAGAGTGGCAGTTTCCGCCATTTGCTACTTCAGAGGTATTGGGCTAAATATAAATTGAAAGATCAGTCTACATAAGTAGACCAAGTGACTGGAAAACGAGTCCATGCATCTGTACTCTTTCTGGGAGAACTTTATCTTAACCTGGAGATCAGAGTGACATTTGTTACAAGAGCAGCTATTCTTCAGGTTGGTCTTCGGGAATTGCTGAGTGCTCTCTTTATTTCTATGGATGACAATTTATGCAGTTAAATTACTAAAGTTGACAGAGTCAGTTTTGGAACATACTTGGAAAGAAAAGGGAACAACTGAGATGGAAGAAATTATTCAGAGAACTGAAAATGTCCTAGATGCAGACTGCAGCAGAGATGTAAGACAGACGCTCTTGAAGCTTGTAGAACTCCCATCAAGAAACAGGTAGAGTCCATGCAACTTAAAACATACAGAGAAGCTACACCTGAAAATGATCCTGACTACTTTATGGATGAACCAACATTTTATACATCTGATGGTGTTCCTTTCACTGCAGCTGATCCTGATTGCCAAAAGAAATATCAAGAGTTACTTTAAAGGAGACTTTTTTTTCCAGATTATGAAGAAAATGGATCAGATTTATCAGGGGCTGGTGATCCATACTTAGATGATATTGATGATGAAATGAACATAGAGATCGAAGAAGCTTATGAAAAGTTTTGTTTGGAATTGGAGCCTAAGCGAAAACAGTTAAGTTAAATTTGAGTATATCAGTTTTATGAAAGCTTAGGTATGGTGATTTAGCAGAACAAGGGAAAGCAAGAAATGTGTTACACTTTTACCAAATTAAGAATGTTGAGTTATGTTACTAATGTATGCAGCTTTAATTTTGTTTAACACTATCTGCCAAAATAAACTTTATTCCCTTATAACTTAAGAAAAAAAAAAAAACCAAGCAAACAAAAATTCAGGTGTAACAACTAGGGGCTGGATTAGAATGTTGGCAGGGGAGAACGGAAGGGACCTGATGCCAGAGTTTGGAAAGCGGATGCTGATTAGATAGCGTTGAGGAGAGGAGGAGCCAGATGAAGCTGAAGCTTCTGGTTAGGCACTTCCTGCCCCCTTTGGCAAAGCTGCTCTTATTTCCATATTCCAAGAACATGACTCCACACTGGAGAAAAACCTAGGGTAGCTGATTTGTAGGTGCTTCCAGATGCCACATTGCAAATGTCTCCTGAGCACACCACCTCCAGTCAGTTGCCTTTGCTGCCTTTGCCCCCAGATGCATCAAGCCTCTGCCTCATGTATCTGGAATGGCTGCCACAAGTTTGTTGGGGCAGCAGGCAAAGCTCATCTGGGGGTGTCACGATTTCCTGTTTATAGAGAAGCTATAGGAGCAGTACTAGAGTGGGCCCCCGTGCTTAGTACCTAGATGTGTTACATTTCATTTTCACATTTGCTTTACCATTCTTCCTCTGCATTTTTCTGGAATGTTGAAGACATTGTATCAGCATGCTTCAATGTAGATTTATTAAAATTCTGGATATGAGGACTGGGAAGATGGAGTTAAAAGGTATTTGCTTGCAAAGCCTGCCTGTTTAGGTTCAAATCCCAAACCACCCATGTAAGCTATATGCAAAGTGTCACAGGGAGAGAGAGCTCAACACCATGAAGTTATAAAATACTCTTACCAGGGGAGGTCTTTATCTTCTCTCTTGGCGATCTCCACGTTTTGGTGAGTTTCCCCTCATCTCGGCCAGGGAAGCTTCTTTCCAAATGGCAGTGACTACTGAGGAAACGCATAACTCATTGAAGTACTGAGAAGTGACAGTGGAGGCTTCAGTACTCAGAGATATCTCTTATCACACCCTCCAAGGCTCACAGACCATTGTAGAATAGGTGGCAGAAAGAATGTAAGAGCCAAAGGAAAAAGTGCTTTGCAATATTATCTTCTAGATACTAAGTGGCCATGGTATTCATTGCCTCACAGTGGTTGATGCTACATACACAAGACCTGCATAATATGAGGACAAAAAAAAGATGACATTGGAGTCCAGTGATCACCATTATACCATGGAACCCACAAAAGTTGACATCAAAATAGAAGAATGGGGCTGGAGAGATGGCTCAGCGGTTAAGGCACTTGCCTCCAGTGCCTAAGGCCCCGGATTCAATTCCCCAGGTCCTACATAAGCCAGACCCACAAGGTGGTGGCCCTGGTGTTCTCTCTCTCTCTTTCTCTGCTTGAAAATGAATAAATAAAATATTTTTAAAAAATAGAAGAATGGACCTGTTGGAAAGAAGGTGGGGTTCAATAGAGGGGGGATTTAGAAGGGGAGACAAAGGACAGTGGTGAGAGGGGATTATAATCAGGGTACGCTGTGTGTATGTATGGAGGTTGCCAACAAAACGTTTAAAAACAAAAAACAAGTGAGACTAGCTGGAACTGGAGAGATGGGTCAGCAGTTAAAGGGACTTGCCTGCAAAGTCTAACAGCTCAGCTTCTCTTCCCTAGTACCCACATAAAGGTCAGATGCACAAAGTGGTGCACACATCTGGAGTTCGTTGCAGTAGCAAGAGGTTCTGGTGCACCCATTCCCCCCCCACCCCCCCGCAAATAAATCGATAAATAAGTGACACAAGCGCCTGGCATTTGTTTGCAGCAGCAAGAGGCCCTGGTGAACTCAGTGATCCTCCTACCTCATCCTGAGAGGCATGTGCCATCACTACCCTCAAAGAGATGAATTTAAAAGAGAAGGGTCCGTTCTTCCACTGCCATAATCCAGTGAGGGGTCAGCTCCAGGGCACTTAACATCCACACAGTATTGTGATCTGATTGTTTTTGAAGCAGAGGCCTTGCTGTAGCTATTCAGTGGCCTGCTTGCTGTACACAGATCACGATGTAACAGACGCTCATCAGAGGTAGGTAGGGGCTTACCCATCTCAGACATGTGTTCCTGGTAGCACTGGTTCTCTTCCTACTCCCAGCTGGGGAACAGCAGTAGAACAAGGAATAGCAAAGAGAACAGTGTGAGGCCCAGGCTCACTGGCTATGAGGATTGTGCTTTTCTCTCATAGCTCCTGCTGTGCCATCCTCGGGAGGAGAGAAGAGCATCAGCTGCACCTGAGATCTGTTGTCATTGCAAGCATGTTTTTTCTTTTATTGCCATCTTAGTCTATGGAATACAATTCCTTGTAATACAAATTGTTTTTCCAGACTTGGTCTGGAAAATAAAATGGGATTAAATTTCAGTAATTTATTTTGGAAAAATTGGGTAGAAAGGATTGTCCTACCATTTATGACTTGAGTCAAAATGTATTTTCGTTTTTGCTATTTTAAAAGGCTGAAACTAAAAGCAGACATTTAAGTACATGTCCTGTAATTCCTTCCAAGTAGCTTGTGTGGCTCAGTGGGAACTGTGGGCAGTGATTCTGGATGTGGTGCAGGTTGAGGAAGGAGTAAAGGGAATATTCTACTCAGTGTAAAGTGAGCTAAATCCTATCATTCCACTAAGTGGTCTTTGTGGGAGCCTTCATAGATGTCATTGGAGTCCTCTGTGCTCAGCTGTTATTCAACTCTTAAGAGCGCGTTCTTATAATCAAGGACATCTGAACCCAAGAGTCAGGAGTCCCCAGAGTATTTAGTCCAAGGCCTTGCTAGCATGGAGATAGAGGGTGGGACATCGGTGAGAACAAGTGTGTGGTACCTCTGCATCCCCTTTCCTGGTATGGATGAGACTTCCCAGTCCTGGTGCTGTCCCATGAGCTCAGGAGACAGTGGATGGCTCTTGCTGTCTTAGATTTGTCAAGGGCTGTGTGAAGGGGTCACTTGGAGCTCCAGTTTGAGTGTAAAACAAGCAGCTGAAGCAGCATGCAGTAAGTGCCCTTACATACTGGCTTCCTTAGCACAGACAGGATTGTGCTCACCATTCAGGCAGGAGTGGTAGAGCTGACCAAGTTGCCCTGTGGGCCTGCTCATCCTCTAGGACTCTGGAGTTCATAGAATCCACAAGGTAAGGCAGATAGATTCAGCAACATCTACTTAATAAGAGACATGCAGAGCATAGAGTTTACAGTTCACTTTGGAAACTAAGATAAATGATAGAAGACTAGCTAGTGAACACCAGGAAAGATAGAGAACTTGGTCAAACTGCATGTACCTTCTGCCACCCACATGGCTACAATTGCTATTCCCTTTTGCCCCTGCTCAAGCTTATCTTTTAAAATTATTAATATCTTTATTATAAACATATACATTGTAATTATATACATTGTATGCTCTTGTGACGGTGCCCCCATTTCCCTCCTCTCTGTCCCCTACCCACTGGGGCCCCTCCTTGGTGCGCATATTAGATCTGTCCCTAGGGTAGGGGGTTATGAATTGCACCAGGGGTAGCCAGTTTTTTTTTCTTCCCCCTTTGTGCATTATTGCTGAGGGGGCAATGTCTCTGGATATTCTCTGCCACCATGGTTCTTACAAGCTTTCCGCCCCTTCTTCCGCTCAGTTCCCTGAGTCAAGGTGGGTGAGTTTTAAGTCTGCTTTATTGTTGAGGTGTTAACTGTCTCTGGACTTCTACTTTGGGTGTGTTGGGTATTATTGGTGTCTGTCTCCATTGACCTTTCATGGGTTATCAGACTTGCTGTGGTAATTGGTCTCTTTATCTCCTTTTATTTTTTAAAATATTTTATTCATTTTCAAACAGAAATGCAGAGAGAGAGAGAGAGAGCACGAACCAGGGCCACTTGTTGGTCTGGCATATGTGGGTCCTGGGGAATTGAACTTAGGCACTGGAGGCAAGTGCCTTAACCGCTGAGCCATCTCTCCAGCCCGCTTTATCTCCTTTTTATCTCGGCACTTTCTCTTAGGTTTCATTTGGGCCCTGTGTGAAGGACAGGGGTAGTTCGTCTCCTGCCAGGATGTCAGCCATCATCCAATGTCTTGTTGGTAGAATTGGGTTGTCCAAAGCTCTCATTGTTTTTTTCTGATGCGAGCTCTCTCTTTGCTCGATGTCAAACTTATCTTGTCCACACCTCTCCAACCCTCCTGGCTTGCCTCTGTCTCAGGGCCTTTGCACAGATCCTTCCCTTTCCCAGAAACACCCTTCCCTAAGATACCTCAAGGTTGAGGTGTAGAACTTCAACTTGAATCCTCAGATTGCCCATTTAAAATATCGACATAAGCCACAGTGTGTGGTGTGCACCTGTATTCCTCGCTACTACAGGAGACTGAATGAAGCAGGATTGCTGAACCCGCTTAGTTTAAGACCAGCCTGTAGCATACGATGACCAAATCATATGCTAAAGCAAATGGGGGGAGAGGGAGGAGAGAAAGAGCTATCTCAGCATTCCCCTTCCCCCAGTACTCCACATTCTATTTACCCTCTTTTTCTGTTTTTTTTTCTTCCAGAGTACCTGCTACCCACTAGCCAAGCATTTATTAAAACATTTATTAAAAGGCATGATGTGTAGCCAGGTGTTGGAGCCAGACTTGACTGCCTAGATCTAAAGCTTGATTTCATTGTTTACCATCCACGTGGCCTTGGGTAGATTCTTTGACCCCTCTGGGCTTGTCTCATTTGTAAGAATAACATGTTCTTATGAAGATCAATGCATTAGGGTTATAAGTGCTTCATACAATACTGGATGAGGAGCGTGCTCTACAGGTGTTTGATAAAGACTCATGATCCAAGGTGTCATCTGTTCTCCTGCCTGCCATGGAGATCAGGCACAAAGTAGGCAGTGAGGATGCCCAGGGAGCCAGTGGGCATGGGGCATATTAGCATGAAGGCATTCAGGAGCAGGACGGCGTGGAAATGGCGGAGCTGACCTGTGTTCCCTGGCACATTCTACCCTTAGTGGCTGGGTAAGCTGACTAAGTCTCAGCTGCCCACTTCCTGGTAGAGTTGACGGTAGAAAGAAAAAGGCTGTGCAATAAGGGTAAGCACAGCTTGGTTGGCCTGGCTGGGAGCAGGCAACATGTTGGTTCTTTTCCTTCCTCAGCACCATGGAAAAAATGAGCTGGGAACTGGCTCTGGTGGAGGATGAATAGTGGGATGAGGAGCAGGCAAGAGCCGAGGCCAGGATCACAATGCCAGGTAGACGGGTGTGACAGACACCACAGGTCAGCCTGCAGAGTGAGGAGCTGTGTCATGTGCCTGTGTGGAAACTCGATTTATCCTAATTTTAGAAAAGTTCAAGAATTTGTACAGTGTTTTCTCAACAGGGGATCACAGGTTGACCCCTTTGCTTTTTCATATTTTCTTGAATTTTTTTCCCAGCATCACATTAGATATTATACCTAAGTGCTTCAGTGCTTATTTCCTGGGAACAGGAATGTTCTTTAGAAATTGGTAGAGGGCCTTAGTAGAAGGGTTTTTTTTGGTTGATTTGTTTGTGCTTTGCAGTACTGGAATGGACCCCAGGGCCTCATACATGCTTGCCAGATACTGTGCTGCTAATGCATGCAGCCCTATAGAAAATATATACATACAAACACATACATATATTTATTATTTATTTAGGTTTTTTGAAGTAGGGTTTCACACTAGCCCTGACTGACCTGGAATTCACTATGTAGTCTCAGAGTGGCCTCGAACTGATGGCGATCCTATCTCTGCCTCCTAAGTGCTGGGATTAAAGGAATGTATCATCATGCCTAGTGAAAGTGCTTTTAAAATATTTTATTTGGGCCTGGAGACATGGCTCAGTGGTTAAAGGTGTGTGCTTGTAAAACCTGACAGACTTGGTTCAGTTCCCCGGTGCCCACGTAAAGCCCAATATTCATTTGTCTAGTGTTTGTTTGCAGTGGCTGCAGGCTTTGGTACACCCCTGCTCATTCTCTCCCCTCTTACCCCACACCCCCCATCTGCTTTGTTATCTCTCTCCTCTCAAATAAATAAATAAATAATTTTTTTTAAAAAAAGGAGGAGCCAGGTGTGGTGGGCACATGCCTTTAATCCCAGCACTTTGGAGGCAGAGCTAGGAGGATCACTATGAGTTCGAGCCAGACTGGTGCTACAGAGTTCCAGGTAAGACCTACATTGATAAAACAACAATAAAAATATTTGGTGTAGGCTGGGGAGATGGCCCAGCGGTTAAGGCACTTGCCTCCAGTGCCTAAGTTCCCCGGTTCAATTCCCCGGGACCCACATGAGCCAGACCCACAAGGTAGTGGCCCTGGTGTGCTCTCTTTCTATCTCTCTCTCTCTCTGTATCTCTCTGCTTGAAAAATGAATAAAATATTTAAAAAAATATTTGGTGTGTGTGTGTAAAAGTAAGTGTGGGTGCATATGTGCCGAAGTGTGTGTAAGTCAGAGATCAATTTTGGGGCCAGTTCTTGCCTTCTACCAAGGTCTCTTGTTCACCATCTGTTCACTAGTGTAGCTGGTCAGTGAGCGTCTGAGAAATTCTATCTCCATCTCCCTTCACTGTAGGCACAGTGGGATTACAGAGGCCTGCCACAGCTTCTGGCTTTTCATGAAGTCTGGGGAAATGAACTCAGCTGCTCAGAGCTGTGCAGCAAGTGCTTTATCCATCCACTAAGCTGTCTCCCCAGCCCTGTAGAAGGTTCTTAAATGAGGAAGTAACAGGAAAAACAACAAAAAATTGCTTTCTTGACTTTCATTTTTTTTATATTTTTGGCAGTACTGAGATTTGAACTCAGGGCCTTGAGCATTCAAGGCAAGTGCTCTGCATGCCCCCAGCTCTATTGGAGGCTTTTAAATGCACTTTATTTTTTCCCCCAAGATAATAGGGTCTTACTCTAGCTCAGGCTGATCTGAAACTCACTACACTATATAGTCTCAGGTGGCCTTGAACTCACAGTGATCCTCCTACCTCTGCCTCCCAAGTGCTGGGATTAAAGGTGTGTGCCACCATGCCTGGACACTTTCTCTTTAAAAATATTTTCTTTTCAAGGAGAGAGAGAGAAAGAGACAGAGAGAAAGAGAATGGGTACATCTGGGGACCTCCAGCTGTTGCAAATGAACTCCAGATGCGGGTGCTACTTTGTGCTTCTGGCTTTACATGGGTACTGGGGAATTGAACCTGGATCCTTAGGCTTTGCAGGCAAGTGCCTTAACCACTGAGCAATCTTTTCAGTCCCTTAAATGTACTTTCTTCTGCCTGGGTATTTCTGTGAGAGAAGCACACCAGGGATCTTTCATTGAAGGGGATACCTTACATTGGAGCTTATGCGCCCCCTTTGAAAATGATGACTATACTATTCCCTCTAGCATTCAGAATCTCAGTTTAAGCAAGCTCTTGGTTCTCTCTGGAATAACAGTCTCTTAGGATATAATAACTACAGGATTATACTTGGCTCCCACAAGTCCACATTGAGCACATCTTGTACTCTGCGTTGGGATAGATAGCAACATAGGGCCTGCCCCAGGCATTGATTCCTGTCCTTGAAATTTTAAGGAATTGCATAAGATGATTCTTAGGTACCATCATTATTACAATTAAATAGGTCATAGATCCTCAACACCCATCCCTTCGTTTTTCTGTTGATATTAGCTGTGTGGCACATCTCTTGGGGGGATACTGTGACAGGGCGTGTGCATTCAGAGTGTAAGTGCATAGTCTAGCGCCAGCTATGGTGGAGTGTTGGCAAGCATCAGAGCATGATTCCCTGTTTGTTCCTTGTCTAAGAATTAATGGAGAAAGATTTGCAGTAAAATACATATATACACACATTATGTTCTCAACACTATATTAGAGCTTATTACTGTATATTTTATTGTCATGTTATTACTGTATTGAATGTTTTAGTACTATTGTGCTGTGCATCCTTTACAGTAAAATTTAAATTTAAATTCTTTTTTTTTTTTTTTTTTTGTTTTTTGGTTTTTTTTGAGGCTGGGTCTCCAGTCCAGGCTGATCTGGAACTTGCTCTGTAGTTTCAGGCTGGCCTCGAATTCATGGTGATCCTCCTATCTCTGCCTCCCAATTGCTGGGATTAAAGGTGGGCACCACCATGCCTGGCTAAATTTAAATTTTCAAAGTGATAAATATGTGTACATGCAGTTATATGCTAAACATTTACTGACATGTACCAAAGGGTTCAACTTCTCTCATGTGCAGTGTCTGAGATAGAGAGGAACAGGTGACTCAGAGACTTATGGTGAGGAAGAGGCATTGATGGGGCAGGTGGGGGCTAGTGAGAATGGGTAACAAGCTACTTCTTTTCTTTGTTTTCCTTGGTGGTGGGGTTTGATCTCAGGGCACACACACACTGTACCACTGAGCTATGCCCCACATCCTATGGCAGGAAGCTTCCCAGAGAAGTTAATACTTGAGGTGAGCTGGAATGGTGTGTGGGGGGGGACTGCAGTAGAATCTGGTGAGGCAAGAAGGGGTGCTGCAGGCTGCAGGGGTCTGTGCAGTGCATCACTGCAGCATGATGATAAGGGGCAAGAGGCAGAAGTTCTAAAAAAAAGTAGGTGTGGCCAGAACTTTGGGTGCTTGTGTGAGATTCTCCTTTAGCAGGTGGGTTACTCCTACAGACACTTGAAGGCTGTGGAAAGTAGACAAGCAAACACTTAAGTTCAGTAAATGTGAGATGTCCATGTACTGTGTACAGGCTGCTGGTGTATTCAAGGAGCCATGAATTGTTGTCCCTGTGCTATAGGAGTGTGTCAGGTGGGGATGGTGGGGAGAAGATGTGTACACAGTCAACAGCAACGAGATGGGTATGAGCAAGGCTGTGGGGAAGGCACATGAACAAGTCAGAGGCATGCCTTGCAATGATTCACTTGTAGGAGGAGCAGAATACCTTGCCCCTTTGTCTTTATCTCCTGATTTGTACCCCTCATCTTTTGCCTGCCCAAAGTATATGATTATTATATGAATGAGATTTCTGCCTCTGGCCACACTCCTAGCAAGGGACCAGTCCAGGTTTCCCTTCTGCTCCTTAGGGGCAGTGATAGGAAGTGATTGGTGTCAGAGATACATGATGCCAGCCAGACACAGTGGCACATACCTATGATCTCAGCACTAAGGAGGCTGTGGCAGCAAGGTCAGGGGTTGAAGGCTAGCTTTCTCTATGTGAGACCCTGTTTCAAAAGACCAGCCAGTTAACAAGCAAAATGAAAGAAAGAAAATACATGGTGCTTTTTTATACCCACCAGAAGAAGGTCTAATGGTATGTTACTGAAACTGGAAGCCTTTAATCCCAGCTCATAGGAGGCAGACGTAGGAAGATCACTGTGAGTTCAAGGCCAGCCTGGGACTAGAGAGTGAGTTCCAGATCAGCCTGTGCTAGAGTGAAACCCTACCTCAAAAAACAAACAACAACCAAAGGAAGAGACTGAGCCTAGTTATAGGGCTATGCTGGGTGGGGGAGTGTGCTCAAGCAGGACCTTTGTCTTAATGGAGCCACTGATTATGCTGGGGAATTCCTTTAATGAATTCTTGAGTAAAAAGACTCAATACCACTGTGTATGCTGTGTATGCCAGCGCCTTTGTTTCTTCAAAGAATACAGTGCCACATGAGGCATGATTATTGTCCTCAGGTTTTTAAAAAATAGCTTTATTATGTAATTCATGTACCCTGCAGCTCCATTTAAATTATACTAGCCAGTGTTTTAGTATATTCAGAGTTGTGTAACCAAATACAGAACATTTTTATGATTCATAAAGAAGCTGTGTGCTCTGCTTTCTCCAGCCTTTCTTCACTGTAGCCCTAAGCAATTCCTCTTTTCTTTCTGACCGTAGATGTGCCCATCTGGACATTTCATATAGATGGAACCACACAGTTTTTGCCTTTATGACTCTCTTCTTCAAGGTTCATTCATGTTCTGGTGTACATTAGAATTTTATTCCATTTTATGGCTGAATAGTCTTCTATTTTAAAGAACTTGCTATGTAGCCCAGGCTGGCTTTGAATTTACAGTGATCCTCCTGCCTCTGCCTCCTGAGTTCTGGAATTACAGGTGTAAGCCATGATGCCTGGCTTTTTGTTGTTGTTTGTGTGTTTGTTTACATTTTCTTCTTCTGTGTATCATTTGGTTTGTTTCTATTCTTCTGTGTTTAGTCATAGTGCTAGGCATATTCATGTTTTTGTGTGAATGCTTATTTTCATTTCTCTTGATTTGTAGATTTAGGTATGAACTTTTGGGTCATTTGGTAACTGCTTAACTTTGGAGGAGCTGCCAAAGTGTTTTCCAAAGCAGGGGTGCCCTTCATGCTTGCCCTCCCGAGGAGCACTACAGTGCAGCTTCTCTGGGTCTTTGGGTACCCTCCCTCCCTCCCTCCCTCCCTCCCTCCCTCCCTCGGTTTTTCCAGTCTTGTCTCTGAATTTCTGGCCTCAAGTGATTTTTTTCCCCCACCTCAGCCCCCCCAAGTACCTTGGACTGTGGCCACTCTACGCAGTTTATGCCCACCTTTTTCATTCAGTCATCTTAGGGGTATGAAGTTAAAGCTCATTGTGTTGACCATTTAAAATTTTGTTGTAGAAATTTTTTTTTTATTGTGAATCAAGGTCCTTTGATAAATAACTTGCAGTGTTTTCTCTGATTCTGTAGGTTACCATCTCACTTTCTGGATTGAAGTGTTTGTCCATAAAGTTTTTTATTTTGATGAAGTCAAGTTTCCGTTCATAAGTCCAGATTTACCTGCTTTCTATGCTGAGTCTCTAGAATGGTGAATAGCTCCTTAACACTGACAACTTGCTGACTTTGTTTTAACTTTTGGAAACTTAAAATCCTATGCAACCAGAGCTAGTGTGTGTGCGTGTACATGTGCACATGTGTATGTGGAGGCCAGAAGTCATTGTTGGGTGTCTTCCTCAATCACTCTCCAACTTATTCTTTGCTGTAGGATCTCTCATTGGACCTTGAACTCACTCATAGATTTGCCTAGACTAGCTAGCCAGTAAATGCTAGGGATCCTCCTGCCTCTACTTCCCCAGTGCTGGCATTTCAGGTACACCTGGTATCTTATGAGGGTACTGGGGATCCAAATTCAGGGTCTCAATGCTCACACAGCAAGCACTAAGCTCCTTTGGTTTTTTGAGGTAGGGTCTCACTATAGTTCAGGCTGACCTGGAATTCACTATGTAGTCTCAGGCTGGCCTTGAACACACAGTGATCCTCCCACCTCTGCCTCCCAAGTGCTGGGATTAAAGGCGTGCGCTACCATACCCAGCTACAGCTAGCTCTTTAAGGCATTTTATTCATGCTTCTGATTAAACAAAACAAACCCAACAAAAATGAGCATAAACAAATATTTACTAAACACACTGATTGGGGGCAGGGCTCTGAGAGTAGCTGGATACAAGCTTCATGAGTGTGTTTTAAGTCCTGTGCAAGCAGAGCTAGGTCTCACAGCTCTCTCTTTGTGTGTGTGTGTGTGTGTGTGTGTGTGTGTGTGTGTGTGTGTGTCTAATTGTCTGTGATTCTCTTAGCACTTTTGTGCTATCTGATGGAATATTCAGCTTTATTTACCTTAGTAAAACCGTGGTTATCAGAATGAAAAACTGAAACTCTTACTGTTGGTCCCTAGAACATACTTAGCTGGTATATAACTAAAACCTACACAGACAGTACCATTCTGTTGACTCTCATAGTTGCTGCCTCCTTTGAGCCTTGGTACTAGTAGATCTTGTGATTCATGTGGGAGGGAACATGTTCGGGTATGTTTAAGAGAGCCCTGGGCTGCTAAGAATCTCAAAGCTCACTTTAGCTGAGAATCCTGGGTTCTTTTGGGGTCATAGTTGGGATGACTTGTAAAGATGTTATTTCAGAGCATCATTTATTTTGTGTCCCTTTAGCTCTTTATTAGGTATTTCCATGCCTAAATTGGGATAAGTGAATGTGTTGAATTTTTTTCTTTGCATGTAATCTGAATAAGAGAATCTAAGGAAGCAAGGGAATAGAGCATGGGAACCAAAATAAGGAAAGGAGAGAAGAGTAAGGAAAAGTGGAGCTTGGAGTTCTGTCTTTCTGAATGCTAGAACGTTCAGGGCATTTTACCTAACATGTGTACCACTACATGATAAATAAAACAGATAAATTAAGAATATACACAAGATTAAAAATTCCCAACTCTGTTCTTTTAGTGTAGCCTTGAGGCATCAGGATGCTTGGGTGACTTAGCAACTATAGTTTTGAAATGAACCATGGTCTCATATTCCTATTGTGCTTGGAGTTGCTTAGATCAAGGGTGACAGTGGTTGGCAGTGACATTTGGCATGCAAATTTCAGGACTGTTTGCACATGGTTTTGTGATCACAAGGTCCACCTGACATTGACAGTTCTTTGAAAGAATGACTCTTGGGGACTTTGGCCTCTGCCTACTTGAATACCTGACAGTGAGCATATTTTCATGCCTTGAAGATGCGTGTGAGGGCTCCAGAGTTTACTGCCTATTTTTAGTTCCCTCTTCAGCCACCAGTAACCATGTGTCCTCATCTCAAAGTGGAGTTACTGTAAGAATTAAATGAAGTCATGTGTACAAAGTCCAAAAGGACAACGTACAAACTAGTGATTATCACACAGTAGACATCCATGAAGATGCTAGCTAGCTGCTCCTACTGTTACAATGCAGCCAAAACATTGATGTAAATGAAGCGAGTGGTGAGACTCACGGAATGTGAAAGCTGACGACTCCCATTTGTGGGGCACCTTCTCCCGGTTGTGTCCTGTTCCGTGGGCTTTCCATACATGACTTTATTTAATTCTCTCTTTAATCTTTTTTAAAATTCACTTATTTATTTGCATGCAGAAAGAGTGACAGAAAGACAGACAGACAGAGAGACAGAGAGAATGTGGGCGCACAGGGTCTCCAGCCATTGCAAGTGAACTCCAGATGCATGCACCACTTTGTGCATTTGGCTTTACATGGGCACCAGGGAATCGAATCCAGGCAATCAGGCTTTGCAAGCAAACACCTTAACCACTGGGCCATCTCTCCAGCCTTTTTTTTATTCTCTTAACAGCATATAAGGCATGTCTCTTCAGCCTCATTGAGACACATGCTCGAGGTTTGATAGCTGCTTACACACCTCACGTGACCACCTTCCTTGTCTGTGTTCACCTGAAACCTGGACAGGAAAGTCATTCTTCTCCCAGAGTTCAGCTCCACAAAGGAGTTTTGGCCTATAGGGAGGTGAAATTTCCAATCTTTAGTCTTCTCTGTGTTGACAGTTATGTCACCAGGAAGAGGCTTGTCTTTTGAAAGGGCCCCAGGGTTTGGGTGTCCCTAGCACCCAGTGGCCTTCCTGTGCCTGCATCCTTAGCTGCCACTCCCTGCATCTAAACTATTTTGGTTATAAATTCTCCAGAAACAAGTATTAGGGATATGGTGTGCAAAATCTTTTTCATTTTGGTGAGTATCTTTTTGCCTTTTCCTTTTTTGAGATGGGATCTTATTTATTTATTTCTGGCCATGGACTTCCTATATAGGTGAAGATGACCTTAAAATTCTATTACTCCTGCCTCTACCTCCTAAATGCTGGGATTGCAAATGTGTGCCACCATACTTAGCTAGACAGGGTCTTGATTTGTAGCATAGGCTGGCCCTGAACTTAGGATTCTCCTGCCTTTGCCTTCTGAGGGCTGAGAGTACAGATGTGTGCCACTATGTTTTTTATTTAAATTAAATTAATTTTATTTTTAAAAATATTTTAAAAATATTTTTATTTATTTATAAGCAGAGAGAGAAAGACAGAGAGAGAATGGATACACCAGGACCTGTAGCCACTGCAAAAATACACCAGAGGTATGCACCACTTTGTGCATCTGGCACTAGGGAATCGAATTTGGGTCATTGGGGTTTGAGGACAAGCACCTTGACCACTGGGCCATCTCTCCAGCCCCTAAAAATATTTATTTGAGAGACAGAAATTGTAAGTATGTATGGGCATGTGCACATCAGGGCCACTTGCCACTGCAAACAAACTCTAGATGCATGTGTTATATAGTGCATCTGGCTTTATGTGGGTACCGGGGAATTGAACCCTGGGCCAAAAAGCTTTGCAAGCTTTTTCGCCAGCTCTCTCTTCACCTTTTTGATGGTGTCATTTGAGACACAGCATTCCTTCTGCTGCTCTCCTCCCGTTTCTGGATGTGGTGAGACTTGGCAAGCGATGGAATGCCACAAGAAGGGAGCGGCGGTAACCCTGTTACACACACATACACCTTTCTCTTCTCCCTCTTGAACCCAGCCAGTCAGTTCACTCGGGTTATACATTCCACAAGAGAGTTAAGATTAAAAACCCGCAGCAGGCAGGTGTTGAGTCAGGATGAAGATACACTGAAATGAATTGGTGCCTGCAAAAGCCTAATGTGGGCTCTGTGCAGCCTGGCTTGGGTGTTGGGCAAGTCTGCTGGGCATGTTCAGGCCATACAAGGGCAGCAGGTATGCAGTGTGGGCTGCCCAGTGAGCTATGACATGGTAGACTGCTCTGGGTCTGGCACTGCCAGAGGCTGCATATGCTTATGGGTCAGGTTACAGTTGCTGTGGGAACTGTGACCTTTGAATTTCCTGGCTTATGCCTGGAATTTTGGTTGCATAATACAACTTGGATTTTCCTTCTTTTCTAAAACCTTCTTATTGTCCCCCGTCCCCGCTTTTTGTTTCCCCCAAGTAGGGTCTCACTCTAGCCTAGGCTGATCTGGAATTCACTTTGTAGTCTCAGGCTGGCCTTGAACTCATAGTGATCCTCCTACCTCTGTCTCTGGAGTGCTGGCATTAAAGGCGTGTGTCACCATGCCTGGCTGTGGCATCTCGCTTCTTGATCCCAGAAAAGGGGATGGTAGTTCTCTGCTTCTCCTTCTCTTGCAGCCTGATACTCTCCTTCTCTGCTCCTCCCAGGTGTTTAACTGGGACCTTAACCTGGGGCCCTGGACTACATTTGGTTTTTCTTCTGAGTGAGGCACTGGATTATGGCAAGTCCTCTTGGAGTTGATGCTGGCATGGGTGCTGTGTATTTTAGGGTGCTCTCAGCTGTGCTCCTTTGCTTCTCCCAAGAGCACCTGCCAACCTTGTTGCTCTAGTTGTCTGCCTGCTCTGTGTGCCTGGAACACTCAGCTGGCTTAGCTAATTCTCCCAGGATTTCAGTTTCCACTTGGGTGGAACTCTCCCCACCCCTCCCTTTGTGAGGCAGGGTCTCACCCTAGCCCAAGTTGACCTAGAACTCACTGTGTAGTCCAGGCTGGCCTCCTACCTCAGCCTGGCAAGAGCTAGGGTTAAAAAGATACACACACACACACACACACACACACACACACACACACACACACACACACACACATATATATATATATATATATATATATATATATATATATATATATCCATCCATCCATTACTATACCTGACTAGGTCCCACCTCTCTGGGAAGCCCATTGACACATTTTACCCTTCCAGTGAATTGTACTGTTTGGCATTGAGTCATCTATTGTCCCAGGATATATATATTCTTATTGTCTTATGCCTTTTTGTTACTGGTTTGGTGTGGAGTGGGTGGCCTGGTTTTTCTTTTCCACATATCAGGTTATAAGATTCTGGAGGCCTAAGCTCCTCAGCCATTGCCTTGTTTACTAGTCATTTACTTATATTTGAATGGCTGAATTAAGCATGTCTTATCTTCTGTTTGTTTAAAAAGAATTTTTTAATGGTTTTTTGAGATATAGGGTCTTGCTCTACAGGCTGACCTGGAATTAACTGTGTAATTTCAGGGTGGCCTCAAACTCAAAGCGATCCTACATCTCCCTCCTGAGTGCTAGGTTTAAAGGCATGTGCCACCAAAATATTTTTATGTGTTTATTTGCAAGGAGAGAGAGAATGAGAATGAGAATGGGCATGCAGAGGCCTCTAGCCCCTGCAAACCAACTCCAGACATATGCTCCACTTTGTGCATCTGGCTTTCCTTGGGAAATGGGAATCACACTCAGGCCATCAGGCTTTTGCAAGTGCACTTTTGAGCCTTCCCCCCTTCCAGGTAGGGTCCCCAGGCTGACCTGGAATTCACTATGTAGTCTCAGGGTGGCCTCTAACTCATATTGATCCTCCTACCTCTGCCTCACGTGCAGGGATTTAAGGCGTACACCACCATACCAGCATTGTTTTATTTTTGTTGTTTTTATTTTGTTTTAAGGCAAATTCTCATGTAGCCCAGGGTAGCTTCAAATACCTGATCCTTCTGCCTCAGCTTTCTGAGTTCTGGGATTACACACACGTCTGCTACCATGCCAGCCTTAGTATTGTTATGTTACCCATGATGGCCTCAAACTCCTGGACCCTTAGTCCCTGGGTGCTGGGATTATAGGTACCTGCTGCTATCCCTGGAAAGCATGTTTTTTTAATTTTATATTTTATTTATATTTATTTATGAGAGAGAGAGAGAGAGAAAGAGAAAGAGGGAGGGAGGGAGGCAGACACACAGAGAGAATGGGAACACCAGGGCCTCCAGCCACTGCAAATGAACTCCAGACACATGTGCCACCTTGTGTCTGGCTTTATGTGGGTACTGGGGAGTTGAACTCCTGTCCTTCTGCTTTGCAGGTATATGCCTTAACCTCTAAGCCACATCTCCAGCCCTAGCATCTATTAATATGTGCCTTGAGGAAGGCATTGGGCTTGTGAGCTCTGAAGGACATAGGAGAAAACAAAGCCCTGATATCCAAATCCTTGAGATGCCCAGCCTAGCTTTGCATGGCCTTATTGCCGGCTGTTCTCAGCAGTGAATTCTAAGCCCATAGTCTTTATTCCCAAAGGCCCCATTCTGTGGGTAGTCAGTGCTTACATGATCCCTGCTCCCAGCACAGGTTCCAGCCTTCACTTGACACCATGACCAGACAGGATAGCCCTTCACTCTCAAGGCCTTTCTGTCCACCACTGACCCAAGCCAAGGGGTCCCTTCCAGGTCTTCCTGTCCTATTTTGCTGTTCTTTTTCTCATAGACCTTGTCACAGCACAAGAATGAACTTCTTGTTTATTTACGGAGGCATTATATATTGACTGCTGTGTCTACTCTACCTCCATTTCTGGACCCAAGAGTTGTTCAGATTCTGGGGCTCAGACTCAACACTGCCTGGTACCAGTAGACTCACTGGATGCTGAGTGAATGTTTTTGTGGGGAGTTTGCAATGGGAACAGGAAAGAAATGTAAAACAGCCAGCAGTTTGTTTATGCTGCTTTAGTTGGTCTGGAATACACAGGCTTTATGGAACCCACTTAGAGTGCCCCTTGAGATAAAAACAATTTTGGGAGATGGCTCAGCGGTTAAGACTCTTGCCTCCAGTGCCTATTGACCTGAGTTCAATTCCCTAGTACCCATTCTCTCTCTCTCTCTCTCTCTCTCTCTCTCTCTCTCTCTCTCTCTCTCTCTCTGATTGCAAAATAAATAATGGTTTTTTGTTTGGTTTTGTTTGTTTGTTTGTTTTGTTTTTTTGAGGTAGGATCTCATCTAGCCCAGGCTGACTTGGAATTCCCTTTGTAGTCTCAGGGTGGCCTCGAACTCACGGTGATCCTAAATCTGCCTCCTTGAGTGCTGGTATTAAAGATACCACTGTGCCTGGCTGTGTTCTTCCCCTTTTCACTCCCCCCCCCTTTTGGCTTGTCTTAGAAACAGTTTGAAGCAACTGTGGTTCTTAAGATATGAGGAGGGTGAGGCAGATTATTATTCTGTCCTGGGATCCTAGTCACTTATTTTGGGATGTTTGGGATTCTCACTTTTTCCTAAACTCTTTGAGTTGTTTTTTTTTTTTTTAT